>JAULKK010107525.1:0-17477 GCA_032355705.1 Rubia peregrina
ATAATCTTCAGAATTCCATTCCAATGCAACCAAGAAGCAATCTCGAATTCCATTCCAAAAGCAATCGTCTCGGCTGTGTTGGCTGCCTCGTTCCATAAGCAATCTCGAAAAATATTATTTTATCTAATCTTATCAAATCTAATTCTAATCAAAATAAAATTAAATAAACTAAACACTAATTAAAATCTTACCAAAACTCTTCTAAGCCAACATGGCTGAGTTTATGGCTTCATTAATAATAAACTAAAATGATCACACTACCTCATTAAAAAACCCAATGGAAAAAAGAGTATAGTGTTAAACTTCTAAAAATACTAAAATAAGAAAAATATAATAAATGACATTTTTTACCTCTTATCACCTGACTAAACCTAGCAATCAACCAAACAAAACATACTACTAAATGTACTAAATGCATTGGTTAACACATGTTTTTAGGTGCAGATCAATCCCCCAACACTTAAACCTTTACTCATCCCCGGGTAAACAAAACCGAGCAAAAATCTAAGCAGAAAGTAGCATGCCAAGAGAGTTCCCCAACACATTCAACATTTTTTCCTAGACTACTCTAGTTCCCCCAAATATGTAAGAATCTTACAACTCTCACAACCCAAAGAAGCTAAAGTAATCTATTCATCCGATTATACCAATGAAAAGATGAGATTTACAAATATGTGAAGCTAACTTACTCTACCAAAACTACTTCCAAGTGACAATATGTTGGAATAGTGTCCTTCGGTCAATATGCATTTTTCCATATAGTTGGAGGATTAATTACGGAGACAATTAATTCAATTATTTTAAGCGATCAGAATGTTTAGCTGGAAACTATTTTCGATCACCTAGCATCAATTATATTGGACTTGTAGCTTATAATGACTGAACCTATAGGGTCACACATAAAACATGAAATTGGATAAAAGAAATGGCTATTGGAGGAGCCCATATAGTATTTATATGAGAATTGAGTTTAGAACTCATTAAGTCTAATTGGGCTATACCCAGATTGACTTGGATTAGGGTTTCTTGGATTAATGATCATTCTGTATTAATAGATATTTTTACATAAATGTTTAGAATCAGAAGATTAGAACCCTGGCTATTCCAGACAGTAGAAACCAGAAACATATCCAATAATTCTCAGAAAACAAACCTCATCGTAAAGAGAAGAAGAAAGATTGGGTCTTTGATCAATGTTCTAAGCTGACAGCGGTGTAGGCGATCCGACCATGTTGTGTGGATAAATATAGAGGAATCACATATGGGATTCTCGTCTACATGGTTGATCAAATCCGATGGTAAAACATGCTTCAAAGGTAATCTAAATTATTATATAGATTCAAATTAAATATATGCATGAGATCCAGGATTAGATAATTGATTTTTCGCTAAATTAGATTTAATCAATCCCCAACAGTGGTATCATAGCCTCTTGCATGCTTTAGTTTGATCTAAACAATATGTGAATTAAATTTACATCATATGGTGTTTAGATTCGTGTTCATGTTTGATCAAATTAATTATTGGATGATTTAATTTGATTTAAACCCACTTAGAAAATTTCAAAAAATTTTAAAAAATAATACTATTCACTACCGAAAACACTACTTATCACGGCGGCAGTTACTGGAGCTCCCCCGCCATTTTGGCAGTGGCGTTGGCCCCTAGGTCAGTAGTAAACCCTAGCTCAAGTTTGTTTGTTTGGGCTGAGCTATAATTATAACACAATTTAATTCAATTATCTGGGCCAAATTCTAAAGACACGACTGCTTAAGTTGTTCAAGTGCAGGCTCGGTCTGGGTCGGTCGATTTTGACCAGGCCAGGTTTTCTGGTCGTGTCTTGGTTGATCCGGGAAATTAAATTAAATTTTAAAATTAATTTATACATATTTGTTTTAAAAAAAATCTGAACTGGGTTGTGTTGGGCTCAGATTGCCAGTTTTTTTTATTAATTTGAGTTTGAGTGGGAATAATTTTAATTTTAGAAATTAAAATTAAATATGAAAAAAGCTTTATTAATAAAGGCATTGGATGTGCTTAATTATTATTGGTATATGGACTGCCTTATATATTTAGTTTATTTAGTAATTTAGAATTACTAAATATGACAAAGAAAATAATTAAGTTAATAATTTTAGAAATTATTTAACTTATTTTTTATTATTGTTTTGGTATGGTTAATTGCATAATTTATTATGTGATTTTATCCTAGTTTATTTTATATGTAATTGGGTCATTCATTTTGGAAATGAGTGTATACATACATGAATTGGATTCAGTGCAGGGTCATAAGTGACTAGTATGACCCAACTAGATATTTAAATACGACCTGTGTGCTGTTTATTGAGTATTGTAATTAAATACGGCATGCGTACCGTTTATTGTTATGTTGTAAATTTATTTTCAGTTTATTATTTAAATTGAGTAAATTGTAAGTTCAATGAGAAGGTCGAAGGATGAGATCCAGCAGTCAAGATGAAGACTTTGTCAAGATTAGGGGGCCATACTAGGATCACTTTAGATGTGTTTATTTATCGCATTTATTTATTGCTATTATATTATAAATGCATGCGATTGGTTTATGTGTGTGGAATGTTTATGAAGTTAGTTCACTAATGATCAAACCAACATAGCGAACCATAGTTCCAAAAGCAATAATGAGAAATAATCTGCCTTTCCAAAACAAGAACATCCATTAAACGCTCAATCAATAGTGACAGATTTTGCCAAAGCGATTGTGGCACTTCTAATCTTGGGACTGATACGGGTAGACCTAGTGAAATGGGTCTACATGTCAGTTTTGGTTTGCTCGTCAATATCAGGGAGGAGTCCTCAGATGTTGAGGAAAAAGGAGATTGGTAGTACATTGGATGCACCCTATCGACCAAGAGTAGTATTGGATACTATTAGCAATGAGATTGCTTACCTAAAATTAAAAGAATTGAGACAAGGCAAATCATGCTTAAGACCTTGTGATTTTGAGGATTTTGGAATCATTTTATTCATAGGACCAACATGGAGAGAATAAAATGATGAATAACTTCTAATAATGTTTGTATGCCTTTTTAAAAGTTATTCTGTTTAAACTGTTTTTATTGCATTTATTTATAACGTAGTAATCATGTATAACAACAAACAACAACTCTTCCAATATGCGCTCGATCCTTTGGAAAGATGAATTGAACAACACTTACTTGGAAGAGGAACTTGATTATAGTTCTAATGCAAAAACAATAAGGAGCATGTCATTGAAATCTCCGATGCCAAGTGCCTTATGTTGAATAGTAATTGCAACTCTGAGATATAATATAGGAGAAGGCTAAGGTTGAGAGGTTTGAGACCTTTAAGACCGTTCTTGATTGTAACATCGAGAAAGGGAAACTAGTAAGATATCATGTTTTGAAAATGGTTGGATAATTTGATAACATGGAGATACCTAGTTTTGCATATGGCTGCGAGTTGGCCCTGACATCTATCTGATATGAATCTCTTAGCAAAGACTCTGGATTGCGGAATTTTAGATCTTTGACAACAATAGGATTTTGCAAGCACTACTTATGCTGCACGAAAGTCAGACTCTAGTTCTCGGGGTAATCTAATTTCGACTTGCTCACTAACTAGCCCGCATGATTAGTTCACAAGGTTATTGATACTTAATTAACCCGCAAAAATGAAGATGCTAGAAATCAATGAGTATAAATTAAAATTCTGAATATTTGATTGATAAAAAAAGTGATAAACATTGTGTACAATCCCTCTATTTATAGAGGTTATAGAGGTAATCTCGACCACAGAACCTAAACACAATTGGAAACTGAGTCGACTTATGGCAGCTATAAGAAGCTATAACCATATCTAATTAAAATACCTATTTTAAACCCTATTTCGGCCGTCCTCTTCAAGAAATATACTTGAAGAATATTACCTTATCTAATCTTACCAATCAAATTCTAATCAGAATAAAACTACATATTTTTGAAAACCCTAATTGGGCTGGGTCAAAAATATTAACTCTTCACAAGCCCACATGGTCGAGTTATTGGACTGAAATAAAATAACGTTACAATAGTTTACAATGATCACATTACCTCATTAAAAAAACCAGTGGAAAAAAGAGTATAGTGTTCTTCACGGCGTCTTCAGTTAATCGACAAGCTTGAATAATTAATCTAAGCTCTAGACGACTTACTCTTGAATTCAGCATCATGAAGTTGACCCATCATAGCATTCAATAATGCATCCCTAAGCTTTATTCTTGACCCTTCCATCGGTCCAACCATGTCACTTAGAGGATCCCGAACATAACTCTTGAATGTTTTATCAAGTGGTGGAATGTCTTCATTTATGGTTGTAGTCGTCTTGGCATCTCCATCATTCCCTCTATCGTCAAAAGATTTTTCCCTGGAAACTGAATCACCATCAAAGGTAAATGGAGATAAATCAATAGCAGTGAAGGTAGTACTAGCACCATAATCGCCGGGTAGATCAATCTTGTAAGCATTATCATTCACACGTTCCAGTACTTGGAAAAAACCATCACCACGTAGACTTAGTTTAGATTTTTGGGCATTCAGAAACCTCACATTTCACAAATGCAACCAAACTCAGTCGCCCTCCTTGAACTGAACAATGCGGCGGCTGTGGTTTTCGCTCGAAGCATTATGAGCATTTGTCCTTTCAATCTTCAATTGCACCTTCTCATTTAATCTCTTCACAAAATCATCCTTCTTTTCTCTATCCAAATTGAACACCTATTTAAAAATTCAAAGGAAGTAAATCAGGAGGTGTATTTGGTAAAAATCCATAGATAATTTCGAAAGGAGGAAAGAGTTAGTAGAATGAACAATGCGATTATAAGTAAACTCTGCAATCGAAGTCCATGCTTCTTAATTCTTCAAATTTTTCTGAACTAGGGCGTGTAGAAGCTCTCCCAATGTGCGATTGGTGACCTCAGTTTTCCATTAGTTTGAGGATGACTTGCTGTCGAAAGCAACAGTTTCGTCCCCTAAGTTGCGTCACAAGGTATTCCAAAAGTTAGATAAAAATTTGACATCCCGATCTGAGACTATGGATGAAAGAATGCCATGAAGTCAGACTACTTCCTTTAAAAATAAATCTACGACATGCTTTGCATCATCTATCTTCCTACAAGGAATAAAATGTGTCATCTTCAAAAATTAATCAACAACCACAAAGATAGAATCATTACCTGCTTGGGATCGTGGTAATCTGAGAACAAAATCCATAGAAATATTAACCCAGGGATATGTAGGAACAGGTAAAGGAGTATATAAACCGTGAGGCTTAGTCTTGGACCCAGCCTTCAAGAAATTAATACAATTCCTACAAATCCCACCAACAAAGAGTGCCATATTCGACCAATAAAAATGTTCTCACAAACAATTATAAGTTTTTAATGCACCAAAATGTCCCATTAAACCACATGAATGAGCTTCTCTAACAATTAATTCACACATAGAACATTGAGGAACACATAGCATATTATTCATAAACAAGAATCCATCATGCTAAAAAAATTTGTCATGGGAACCATTTTCGCATGCAGCATAAACAGATGAAAAATCAGGATCAGTAGCATATAATTCTTGCACGAATGAAAACCCTAACATAATGCATTCCAATCATGTAGTTAAAACATGTCTACGACTCAAAGCATCAGCAAAAACATTTTCTTTACCCTTTTTGTATTGGAACACATAAGGAAAAGATTCAATAAAACTAGACAATTTAGCATGACGCTTATTTAACTTCATCTGACTCTTGAAATATTTCAACGATTCTTGATCACTATGAATAATGAATTCTTTATGCAATAAATAATGTTGCCAAGTCTCTAAAGCACACAAAATTTCATAGAATTCTTTATCATAAACAGGATAATTTAGAGCACTGCCTTTTAGCTTTTCAATAAAGTAAGCTATAGGTCAATTCTCTTGCATCAAAATAGCACCAATACCAACACCAGAATCATCACAATGAATCTCAAAAGTACCATTAAAATCAGGTAAAGCAAGCACATGAGCATTATATAATCGTACTTTCAATTCATTAAATGCATTCTCGTGAGCATCACCCCAAACAAATTTCACATCCTTTTTAACTAGTTCATTTTAAGGTGCAACAATAGATGAAAAATTACGCACAAACCTTCTATAAAAACTAGCTAAACCATGAAAAGAACGTACCTGATTGCCATTGGTAGGTCTCGGCCAGGTCTTAATGGCCTCAATTTTGGTTTTGTTGACCTTTATGCCCTCCTTAGAGACCACACAACTGAGAAATACTACGTCCGAAGCAAAAAAAAGTACAATTCTTGATTTTTACATACAAATTACACTCACGGAGTGCAAGAAAAACTGATTTAACATGCTCAATATGCTCATAAGTTGACTTAGAATATATTAAAATATCATCAAAATAAACTACAACAAATTAACCAATAAACTTTCTCAAGACATGATTCATCAACCGCATAAAAGTACTAGGTGCATTGGTTAATCCGAAAGGCATAACAATCCATTCACATAACTCGAACTTAATTTTAAATGAAGTTTTCCATTCATCCCCTTCCTTTATTCAAATATGATGGTAATCCTGAGTCAAATCAATCTTAGTATATGTCACAGATCCATGCAAATCTTCAAGCATATTGTCTCACCTAGGGATATGATGGCGATATTTAATGGTTATCTTGTTAATAGCACAACAATCTATACACATTTGCCAAGTTTTATCTTAATTAGGAAGTAAAATGACAGGAACAATGCATGGACTTAAAGATTCGCGTACATAACATTTTTGAAGTAATTCTTCGACTTGTCGTTGTAATTCTTTTTTCTCCTCTGGGTTTTATTTGTAAGCTGGTCGATTAGGAGTAACCGAACTCATAATCAAGTCAATCGGATGCTCGATGCCCCGCAATGGTGATAATCTGTGCGACAAGGCTTCTGGAACGACCTCTTCGAATTCCTGCAACATCTCAAGAAACCGTGGAGGAACATGCACAGGTATATCCTCTTTTGGTGAAATAACTCTCTTTAAAATGTAAAATTAACACATGATAATGATGAGAGAAAATACGATTCACGTTCCTAATAGATGCATAAAATGATTTTCAAGATTCAATTGGCAATTCACTTTTCATCATATAAACTGATGGCAATGGACTAAAGTGTGAAGATAAAACTTTTTGTGACTTCTCATAATCACTTAGAGACTTACCTAACTTACCTAGATCAACCTCCCCTAATTTTTGGTTAAAAATTTTAGGGTTCTTGCTCCACTTTTGGTCTTTTAGCCAATCACCTTCAAACCCTGGCTAGGGTTTTGATCGGTCATCTCTAGCTCAGTCGCAAACTTTTCTATGTCAATTTGCATGCATGTATGAGCTTCAATAACTTCCACAGGTGATAACAGAGTTAATGTATACGTGGTTCTATCCTTAATCTCAATGATTTGGTTAGTGTAACCATCATGCATAGATTTACGATCAAATTACCATGGTATTCCCAACAAAATATGATTAGCTTCCATAGGAATAACATCACATAAGATAGAATCATGATATTTCCCGATCTTAAAGTTAACCATACATTGTTTATTAACCCTAATCTCACCACTACCATTTAACCAAATAAGTTTATAAGGTGATGGATGAGTAGTAACAGGTAAAGATAATGATTTCACAAGAAGATTGGAAACAACATTAGCACAAGATCATCCATCAATAATCAGTAAACAATTCTTATCTTTCACAAGGCAACGAGTATGGAAAATATTAATCCTCTGTACATGTATTTTAGCCACTTGGGAGTTTAAAGCTCTCAATGTCACATAGTTACCTTGTGTTTCCGGACTTTTTTCACCACGATCATCTACGATGACAACTTCATCTACCTATTCTTCCTCGCTTTCATATAAAGCGGGCATCTCAGCATATTCGTCTTCTTCATCTCTTTCCTCAATTGTGACTAACACTCAAGCATAGGAAAATTACTAAAAACATGTCCCCTCTCTTTACAATGAAAACAAGTAGGAGTTTTAACTGAAACCGAATTTGATGAAGAAATAGGAGACTTACCTGAACTTCTCGAATACTGTTGGTTCGATGTCTGTGGTGACGCCTTCCTATCAGTGAAATTATAAGTTAGATTTGTATAGATCTGGATTGACTCACTTTCACTCATTGGTGCTCCTCTACCTCGGCTAGAATTAGGGTTCCAGAGTCAAACCCTAATCGTTGACTAGTAAATCCAAACCGTGGATTCTTCGATCTTATAGTACTTTCAACCAAACTTGCTTTCATCAATAAATTGTCCATAGAGATGTGATGTTGAAGCTTGAATGACGTTTAATGGTTATCATGGAGGACTTAATGAATCGATTTTTGATGAATGTGTCATCTTCTTTCATCCCGACCCTTGTCATGGCCAACTCGAGATCTGGCTAGTATTCATCAATTGTACGATTTCCTTGCTTCATGTTGGCCAGATATAAATGTTGATCTATCAGATAAGTAGGTGGAACATGATAATGGCGAAACTTGGACTTCAATCTCTCCAACGTGGAGATAGATTTATTCCCGGCAAGTTGTCTAAATTCTCTCAAATTTTCCACCATTCAGCCGCATAGTGAGTAAAGGAATACTGCACCGCCTTAACTTTTTCTTTCTCCCGATAGTTGTTGAGATCAAACATATTCTCAATATGTCACTCCCAATCAAGTTACTTCACTGGATTGTGTTGAGCATCAAATCGATGGATATCATACTTTAATCCATTGATGTCTTGGAAGATTCTGAACATAAACCTGAACTCAAACTTACCCTCATTCTCCTTTGGAGATCGTGATGTCGGTCGTGGTGATGCCTTCTTGAAGACCCTCAGTGTGATCGTCTTTTTGATTCATTGAAATCTTCATCAGAACTACCATAACCTTAGAATTTTCAAAACAAATCCCTGAGATTGTCTCTCATGGCCATGGACTGTGGTGTAGGTGGTGCCATGGTGTCAATTGTTCTCTCCAATTTCTGCAGCTCACTCATAAGTGCATTCATAGTGACAACAAACTGATCTGTATCAACAGGTTCATTCGGTTTGAATTGATGCCGCTCCCAACTATCCAGAGCTTCATCTCATGGTTGTTCACCATGTCTACTACTGGAAGCATTCGTCAGTGGTGTTTTTTGGGATTTCCAACAAATGGATTATCGGTCGTCATCTTCGCTAAACTGCTAAGAAAAATAAACGGTTAGAATAAAAATCGTCCCCCATTCCCTTTGTTTGGTAAGGTCATTCTACAAGTTTATAACACTCGTAACTCACAAGGTGAAAGCTAATGTAAGGGCAATCGATCAATTCACCGCTGATTAAAAGCAAAATAGGAGAAAAAGTACTGCAGAACTTATTTCAAAATTAAAAATAATAAACTCAAAATTGGGCTATGCAATCTCAAATTCCAAATTCTACAAAGAATAAGGAACATTACACAATTTTAATGGTACGAATCGGAGCGGTAATGAATGAGATATGATCAAAACAAGAATGCTTTATATAGGCGTCAAACAAGTTTCGAAAATTTAAGAAACTTTTCCAAAATCAAATTGGATTAGGAACTTAAACCCAAATCCCTTGTAGTAAATTATTTTTGATACTTTCTTGCTGCCCAAGATAATTTTGCAGATCAATTTCCCCCTCTCAATTGGATTTGATTTCCTTTTCCTTCTCCGATTAGGATTTTGTTTCCTTTTCCTTTTTTCAACTCGGATTTCCTTTTAGTTTTTCAGCCTCAACTTAGAATTTTTACACAAATATAACACTCAAAATCAGATTATTATTCCCCAAACAATTCTAACTGTGTGCAATTTCCAAATTTTGGAAAATTACAAAACAGCCCCCAAATTTTTGAAAATTACAAACCATCCCCAAATTTCTGATTTCAAATCCCAAATTCCGATTTCAAAATCCCAAAATCTGATACCCTTTGTTTTTTATTTTTTATTTTTTTTGGAACGAAGATAGCCTGTACAAAACTTGGAATAAGAAATCTACGACAACTTCCTCTTGATTCAAATGAATTTCGAGGTATTCAAGATCGTAATGATCAATAATATGACACTATATGTGGAAAACGACACAAGAATATTTTTTTTGTATAAGGTGCGATCAAGAATTCACGAACAATTCAAGATCACGGAATCAAAGAACGATAAAGAAACAAATAGGATTATGAGCATGCAATAATTTTTTCAGAAGAGTTGATGAAAATATCACAAACGCATAAACTGTGTAACCTTCCTAAAATCTATGAAACTGACCAGGAAGTGAAGGCAGATAATACTTGTTAACACTCAGACCTTTCAATGTCCTCCTGACTCGATTGAAGAAGGAGAAGGCGGATAGTAATAACGAAATATTCTCTCGGACCCTTCGACGTCCTTCAACTCTGAATTCAATCCTCCTGCTAAGAAAGATCAAACAAACACATTTAAAATACGACACGAAGGATTTTATAAATTTTAAGATAAAAATCTCGAAATAAATAATGCAAGAAACTCGAAAACCCCTGATGAGTTCGGCCACAGTTTATTTTCCTTTGATCTGATACCAACTGATATGAATCTCCTATCGAAGACCTGGATTGTGGAATATTAGATCTTTAACTAAATGAGGGATTTCGCAAACCCTAGTATAGCCACACAAATTGATCAAAATTAACCCTTGGGATCTTGAACAACTCAAGATCTATGACGCTAACTAGCCCACAGGGTTAGTTCATAAATCAAAGGTATTGATACTTAGTTAACTCGCAGGATCAAGCAACAATGAAGATAGATCGCAAGCACAGAGAATGATGGCAAAATTCTGAATATATGATTAATAAAATGTGAAGAATAACCCGGCCAACCCCCTGTATTTATAGGGTAAATCTTGGCCCAAAACCCTAATCACAAATGGAAACTGATTCAACTTATGAAAGCTTTAAGAAGCTAAAACCATATCTAGCTAGAACTTCTAAAAATAAATGTAATCTACCTGAATTCTTCTCCAAGTCATCTTGAAGAATGTTACATTATCTTATCTTACCAAATCTAAGGCTAATCAGAATAAAACTTATTTTTTTAAAACACTATGGACAGGGTAAAAAATAGCAGTATGAATTTGAAAAATAGCTCTTCAAAAGCCCACATGGCCGAGCTATGAGCTGAAATAAAATAAAATTGCAATAGTTTACAAAGATCACACTACCTCATTAAAAAAACTAGTGAGAAAAAAAAGGATAGTGTTCTTCATGATGTCTTCAGTTTATCCACAAGCTTGAATAATTAATTCAAACCCTAGCCGATTTAGTCTTGAGTTCTTTATCATGAAGTTGATCAATCAAAACATTCAATGTTGCATCTCTAAGTTTCTTTCTTGACCTTGTCATCGGTCCAACCATGTCACTTAGAGGATCCCAAACATAAACCTTGAATGTTTGATCAATTCGTGGAATGTTTTCATTTATGGTTGTAGTCGTCTTGGCATCTCCATCAGAGTGAGTCACCGAGAAAGATACAAAATCCAGTGGTGGACTTATGATTTTTAGGATCACCAGCCCAATCAGTATCATAAAATGCGCGGAATTGTAAAGATGATGACGAAGGAAACAGTAGACTACAAAATTGTGTGCCTCAAAGACATATGAGAATGCAAAAACAGCAGACCAATGAACCAAAGTAGGGGAAGTGACAAACTGACAAATGATATGAACAACATGAGCAATATATGGATGAGTAATCGTGAGATAAACTAAATTTCCAGCCAGTGTACAATATAAGGTCAGATCGGACAAAAAAACCCATCAGTGTGAGAGTAGCGAGCATTGGTCTCAGAGGGGTGTCAACGGTCCTGCTGTCAGTGAGATGTGCATGCTAAAAAATATCCGCTATATACATGGACTGAGATAAAATATAGCCCTTAGAAGAATAAGCCACCTCAGTACCAAGAAAGTAACAGAATAAGCCCACATCTTTCACAAAAGAATACTGAACCAAGTCACACTTCAACAATTCAATGCCATCATAATCATCACTAGTAATAATCATATCATCAACATACAAGGAGAGGAGAATATGACCCTTACTTGTACGTTTGATGAACAAGGCCGAATCATAAGAACTGAGAAGAAAATCAAGAGAGGTGATCACTTTGAACAATTTCTCAAACCAAACTCTAGGAGCTTATTTGAGACCATATAGAGACTTGCAAAGTTTGAATATATGCCCAGGCTGATGTGCAACCTCGGGAGGAGGTGTCATGTAAACCTCTTCATGAAGATCATCGTACAAGAATGAATTCCTAACATCTAATTGCAAAATTTTCCACTGACGAACAGAAGCTATTGCAATCATAGTATGAATGGTGGCCATCTTTGCAATAGGGGCAAAAGTTTCCTTATAATTCATGCCATGCTCCTGAGAATAGCCTTTGGCAACAAGAAGAGCATTGTATTTCTCGATGGATCCATAAGATTTGATTTTAATCTTATGGACCCAACGAGAACCAATGGTATGCTTCCCAAAAGGAAAGGGTACCAAATCCCAAGTGTGAGTCTGATGCAGAGCAATGAGTTTCGTAGTCATAGCAGCCTGCCATAAAGGATCACATACAACCTATATTAGGCTCAGGCAAAGAATGAATAGACACGAGAAATGAAGCAAAAGAGAAGGAATATGAGGAATAAGCAAAATCATTTGTTGAGTTGACTTACGGATACAGGTATACTGACGCAGTGGAGAATTATCCCAATCTTAGGAGGTGATTGAGGCAGTGCAGGAGGTGAGGCCGGAGGAGGAGCGTGTGTGTCGGGAACCAAAGTATCAGATGTTGATGGTGGAATCTCATTGGTGGTGATGTCATGTGATGTGAACTAGTGGGAACAGAAAAGAAAGGAATGTGCTCTAAAAAAACTACATGACGAGAGACATAAAGTTTCTGAATGATAGGATCAAAACAACGATATTCCTTCTGGCCACTACCATATCCCAAGAAAACACATAAGGCGGATTTAGGAGACAATTTACTGCGATCAACTTGAGACCGGAGAACAAAACAAGTGGAACAAAAAATACACAAGGAGGAATAGTCAGGTGCATGTCCATACAATTTTTTTTGAAAGGTGACAAACCTGAATTGTGAGAGGTTGGAAACGGTTGATGACATGAACAACTGTATGAATGGCTCCCCCAATAAGATTTTGGGAACCTCAACTAACAACAGGAAAGAGAGAGCTGTCTCAACAAGGTGATGGTGTTTCCTCTCGGTAAAACTGTTTTGCTGAGGAGTATCTATACAAGAGGTCTGACGTATACCATCAGAAGCAAGAAGGTGACAAAAATCATTAGAAGTGTATTCACCTCCTAAGTCACACCTAAAATGGTTAATGACAGCAGAATGTTGTGCCTTAATAAGTGCTCTAAATTCATGAAATGTATCTAAGAAATTAGATCCACACTTCATAAGATAAACCCATGTATAACAAGTGAAATCATCAATAAAGGAAAAATAATACCTATGGGGAGAAAATATTCTACAACAATCACCAAATCAAGGAGGGGGAAGAGACTTTGATACCATGTTGAAATCAGACATGATCCTAAACAGGAAAAACAGATGTGCAGAAGGCCCAACATATAAGGTCAGTAGGGTTCCATCCTAAAACCAATTGGTAATAGGAGGAGTAGCCCACCAACCTTATATGTGAGACATCTAGCATCTCCACTTTCAATGTGTGATACTTTAACACGCCCCCGCAAATGCAACCGGCGGGCCCCAAGCATTTGCACTTGAACGAACCAAACTAAAACAAGCCAACCAAGAACAATCAATCTAACTAACTAACTAAACCAAACCAAACAAAAAGGGTCCCTTCAATCACCTATATAGACCAACTCGGATACCATGAAGATTTAGGGATTGAGAGAAGAGGAGAGTTCCATTAAGTGAAGAATAAGTTCTTGAAAGTGTTCATCATATTACATAAATAGAGGTAACATAATGAAATACCAAAATTCCCTGATTTAAATGGCTAATATAATGCTAATTTTTTATTCTTCTCTACTACTTCTTCTTCTCTTCTTCTTCTGCATCTCTTCTTCTTCTTCTGAAACGGAGGCACTAGGACGAGCTTCTCTTCTTCTTCCTCTTCTCCTTTTCTTCTTCTTCTCTTCACCAATCTAACTCCGGTGCACTACGACCGCAAGCCGTGACACCGTTCGAGGTGGAGGAGGCGGTGAAGAAGGCGCCTTCTCTACTCCCAACGTGACGTTGTTCATTTGGAGGGGAGCGACGACGCTCAAGCTTAGTAAAATCCAGTCATTGGCGAAAGCGGGATGAAAATGAGCGATATCGAGGGTTTCTGATATGAGATGGGGTGTAGTCGAGGTAGCGATTATTCTCATTTTAATCAAACAAATTGAAATAACTGTGAAGATTGACTTTTTGCATGGTTGAAAAGTTAGTCAAGTAAGTTGAAATAAGTTTTTGGCATCGATTTTTTGCATGGTTGAATGTCATGCTTTTCTGTCAAAATATAATGTCTAAGTAACGTAGTTTTTTCTTCTTCTGTGGTTGGTTGAACAGCTGGTCAAACAATTTAAATTAAATGGATCAGTTGTTTGCCAATGACAACGCGTTTATGATCATACACACGATGGCCACGAACAGCTAATTTGAAGGCAAAAATGAAATATAGAAACCTGTGTTACCCGACACTTAAGATTAGTTGAAATTTGGCTTTAGCGGTTGACGAATTTAAAAAACATATGTGGATATCGGAAGAAGGGGAAACTGATGATTTTAGAAGTTGTGTAAACTTTCCATTTATCTATTTAATCAATTTATTTATTTCTAAATTCTAGGTAATTAAGTCAAACTAATGAATATGGACTCAAAATACATTCAAATAATTTATTAGTTTGAATTAACTACCCAAAATCTAAAAACAAATCAATGTGCTCTCTCTGTTTCTCTATTAGTGGCACATCACTTTTGAGTGTAAGAAATTAGAAGATGTTAAATGAGTGGTTGAAATTGAATTGAAAGAAGAAAAAAGTAAAATGAGTGGATGTAATAAGCTAAAATTTTCTATAACTAGAAAGCGTCAATATATATAATCATTCCAAATAGGCAAGAGTGTCACTAATAGAGTAACGGGTGGAGTGTTAAAAGAAGAGAAAGTCTTAGGAAATGCGACATTTCCTTAAGCTTATGGACAGTCCATTGTACATTTACCTTAAATGGTGTAAATTTTTTATAAATACAAAGACTTGAGTGAGACGGTCTCACTCATTCTTATGGTGAGACGGATGGTCTAAATATAATTATTTAAGACAAAGTCTTGTGTGAGACCGTCTCACAGCGAGACCAAGGATTAATGTGCAATATAATGAAGTTTAATTGGAGATGGGGTTCCAAATATAATTTAAGAAAGTTTGGGAGAGTGAGGAGGGATCTGGGTGCAAATACCATGTTCTGGGGGGTGCTGGGCATAAATAATTGAGGAATTAATGATTCCGGGTCATAAGAATCTCGTGGGTCAAGAATCCGGGTCAGAGAAATTCGCTGATCAATTTTTTTCCTCATTTCCGCGCAATGCGCGGGTTTTTAGTACCAAACTTGATGTTTCAATTTCAGTATTTGATGTTTCAACAAAACCCTGTGATGTTTTTTCAAAATCCGTTTTCACTAAAATTACGTGTCTTAAAGTTAATTTTTGATCTTTTATTGTAAATATTGTGTTTGTATGTTAAACTTTTGACACTTTATACATGTTGACACTAGTTTGTGATATTTTATTATAGAATTTTGATTTATTTTATACTTAAATTTTAATTGATATTTTTATTTTTTTGAACATGATGATTTAAAACTTGATATCGATGTTTTTTTAATATTAAATTTTATTTTTTTGAAATCAAATATTATATTCTTATTTAATGTATGTTTTGATGTTTCAATTATGTGAATTGTGTTTTTTTAGATTTTAATATTGATGTTTCATTTGCTTTTCCCATATTAGTTTTACATTTTGGTGCATAATTTGATATTTTAAAATTCACTCATGTTTTATTTGATGTTTAATTACTTTTATTTGATATATTTTATATTTTATTAATATTTTAATTTGATGTATTAAAAGGACTTACCTCACTACTGCTGCAATCGAGAAGGAAGGAGGATTCGTAAGTTTTCAGCAGTGATGTTTTAGATACAATTATTGATGTTTCTCATTTTCAACTTCTTGTTTCATGTAGGCTTTAAGTGTTGTTATATATGTTGGTGTGATGTTTCTATTTCAGCGTTTGATGCTTATTGTGTTTACATACTTAAGTGTGCAATTGACGTTCAGTTTTGATTGAGTGTGATATCTTAGGATTTTGTTATGATTTGTGGTAATTTTAGTGTTGTTTTTCTTGTTTCTTAGATGTGTAAGAATGTTTGCTCACTATTGCTCCAATCGAGAAGGAAAGAGGATTTGTAAATTTTTATTATTTTGCAGATGTGATGTTTTAAATACTGTTGTTGATGTTTCGGGTTTTATTTTTGATGTTTCATGTTTAGGTTTTAAGTACTGTTATCTGTGTTGGTGTGACGTTTTGATTTCAGTATTTGATGCTTGTAGTATTTCAAGTCTGTAATTGTTGTTCAGTTTTGTTTGTATTTGATTGTTTTTTTATATCTTAGGTTTTGTTACGATTTGTGGTAATTTTTGTGTTGTCGTTGTTTTTAGATGTCTAAGAACGCTTGCCCATTGTTGGTGCAGTCAAGAAGGAAGGAGCATTTGTAAGCTTTGTTAGATGTGATATTTTAGATATCGTGGTTGATGTTTTAAATAATATATTTGATGTTTCACAATGTAGTTGCCAGTCATGTGCTCTGTGCTATTGTGATCTTGTGATGTTTTGATTTTAGATATTGTTATTTTTTTAATTAATGTATGTGGTGTTTTAATTTCATCATTTAATGCTTGTTATGTTTTCATGCTTAATTGTTCAATTGATTTATTGTTTTGATTGTGTGTGATATCTTAGGGTTCTATTATTGTGCTATTTTTGTGTAATTGTTGCTATTTTTTAGATGTCTAAGAATATTTGCTCACAGGAAACAAACTCACATTCAAAAACATCAGCCCAATATCATTCCTTATATTCAGCCCAAATTGAATCCTATTTTAGGCCCAACCCTCCCCATCTTCACCTTCGATTCTGCGCCACCGTCCCTGCAATGCTGCGCCACAGATCGCCTATCTGGGAGATTGCCCGCGTCATCTCGCCTCGTCCGAGCCCGCATCTCCAATCTATGTATCTCCTCACCAGAGCATCATGAAGCCCTAAAAAATGAAGCCGGCAAATATTCGTATGCAGAAATTATCATTCCTTTTCTGAAATAGAAAAGAGTTTTGAATGTGGGTGGAAT
>JAULKK010107634.1:0-17476 GCA_032355705.1 Rubia peregrina
GCAAATGTCTCAGTATAGTCAATACCTTCTTTCTGACGATTGCCAAGAACCACCAGGCGAGCTTTATGACGCTCAATAGAACCATCAGATTTGAACTTGGTATGGTACACCCATTTGCACCCAATGGCAGTCTTGTGTAGAGGTAGTTAAGACAAGGTCCAAGTCTGATTACGCTCAAGGGTATTAATCTCATCAACCATTGCAATACGCCAATGAGCATACTGGGAGGCCTTAGAATAAGTGGTGGGATCTGCACTAAAAGTTACTGCACCCAAAAATCTAGAATGCGTACTAGAAAATTTATCATCATTTACAAATCAGTTAAAGGTTATAGAACACCTGAGGATTGTGACGACGTAGGTGTGATCATAGCAGTGGGAGGGGTATTAAAATCAGCAACAGGAGGCAGCGCCGGAGACCGAACTGGCAAGACAGGCGGCGGAGGAGAAGTAGGTGGAGGAGACGCTACCTCAGACGGCAATGGTGGTGCTGGCATATGTTCAAGCAGCGCAAGAGGCCCGGTTTGATTGGCAACCAACGGAGCGTGAAGCACGTGCGGTGGGGATGATGGTGGTGCATGCAGCGACTCTAGGATCGGGTCGGTCAGTGGAAAAATAGGCCGAAGCTCTAGATCAAGGCCACCGGTGGCAGCGGGTACTCTGGCATCGGGGTGATGTCCGGCATCGGCGATAGTGAAGTAGTAGATGGGTAGATGGCACAGCGTGCGGAAACTTGTCTTCATAAAAATCACCATCTTGATTGTTGAAGAAGGTACTGGATTCCAAATCATAAAGGCGATGTCCTTTCTTGCCAGCAGGATACCCAAGAAAACCACATCGTCGACTCCTTGAAGCAAACTTATCATGATACATGGGAATGTATGAGGCACAACACTAGCAACCAAAAACTTTCAGAAGCTTGTAGCTTGGAGTATGTCCATAAAGTAACTCAAAATGGTGTGCAACCATTAAGCTGCTTCATCGATGCCCTGTTAATCAGATAAGCAGCAGTGAGAACACATTCTCCCAAAAAACCAATAGGCGGATTAGCTTGAAAATGCAAAGCACTGGCCACATTTAACAAATGACGATGCTTGTGTTCCACATGGCCATTTTGCTGTGGTATATCAACCATAGATGTCTAAAAATGATCCCAGTTTCAGCAAAGTATGATCTCAAAGACAGAAATTCTATGCCATTATCAGCACGAACACGACAGATATGGCACCCAAAATGTATCTTGATTAAAGCACAAAATTCTCTAAATCTATAAGCTACATCAAACTTAGCCACTAATAAATAAATCCACATAGCTCGGGAATAATCATCATGTCATATTGTTTAACGAATAGTTATATATAGTAGAAGGTAATATGGAATAGTTATAGGTGTTAGTTTCCTTATATAATTAGTTTACTTGAAGGTTAGATAATAGATGGTATTTTAATATTCTATTTCTATTATAGTTTAGACTGTAAAAGTATATATTGGTATGCTCAATATGAATGAGATGTGTCATTGATGTGATATTAATTCACCATATAAAAGTCTTATGTATTTTTATCACATGACCTCGCTTTGCTCACAGATATCCGCAGAGAAATGGGCATTCGAATATATTAAAAACCATTCTTACGAGTGGATAAAATTCAATCGTTTGTTTGTATTAAGTAGTAAAAAAATATTAAATACATCCTTACAATAAATAAATAAAATGGAGTTCTTTTTTATAGTTAAAAATACAATCTAAAAAAATCTTTTCTTGAATTTGTTTCTTGGCTACAAGGGAAATATATCGATATACGTAGCCTCGCTTTTCAGCTTTATTACCATTGTCAAGTACTTATCATATTCACCATTAACTTCTTCGAATTCTAATTTTCTTCGAATACTAATTTTCTTCGAATACTAAAATGGAAATAGCTTTCAGTTCGCCATTTCACTGAGGAACTCCAACTAGAGCTTTTTCAATTTACGTACCAAACCGTCCCAAGCCAATGTCCCTAAAAATCCATATTAAGCCATCGTTGATAGAGTCATTTACAGTTTATAATCCCATCCATACCATCTATGTATAAAATGATTAACTCAAACTTAATGTGGATGACAAAATAATGACTTGCAAATTTGCCACGCCGTCCAACTTAGTACAAAGTTGAGTTTGTTTAGAAGGATGACACCCCTTGGTTGTAAACTTTGTTCTTAAATTGAAATTTAGGAGAAAATCTATACATGTTATTGCATGCCTCATGCCCGTATTTATTTTGACCAAAATATTGACCAAATAATTGAGATAACGATGCTTAGTAGCACACAATGATCGCACACCATCCGTAAAACATTGCACGTGCAAAACACAGACTTTATAAATGTATCATACGAATATTTAAATAATATTTTGGATCACATTACGCTCATTGTGTGTGCAAGAACTCAAACTTAATTTGGTTGACAACATAATTGCTTAGCATCTCAGTCCATCATATTAATTGCTTTTATGCTTTTGCATTCGAATATCTTCTTTTTTCTTCGCAAAACACAAAAAGGTTTAATATATTAAACAACCAGCATTTAATGAACACGTTCACCTTGTTAAAATTTCTAGGAAATTGCACGCTAAGACAACTAGAACATGACAAACCATGGTTTGGGATTACCATCGGGGAAAAAGGCATTCCAAACATGCATCTATATCTTTGAAGTAGACGCTGATTTGTGATTTGTGATTTTTGATGAGCTCGTCCGGGTCCTTTAGAAACCCTACTCCTTTTTCCAACACCTCCTTGTGTTCACCGATATCCACCATTTGTAGATGGTGGTGCCTTGTGGGGAGGAGAGAGTTTTAGATGAAAAATTATTCAGAGAGAAATGAGCATTAAAATATCTTAGAAAATTTCTTCTGAATGGATAAAATTCAATTTGTTTGTCTATATTAAGTAGTTAAAAAATATAGTAAATACATCTTTACAATAAATTTTAAAAATGATATATTTTTTTTGTAACTAAACTACAATCCAAAAAAAACTTTTCTTGAATTGTTTTTTTGATTACGTGGGAAATGTATCAATATACATAGCCTCCATCTTTAGTTTTATACCCATTGTCAAGTACTTATCATCTATTTAAATAACATTATGACCAAGGACGTATGCATGGAGAACTTGAGAAGCAGTATGTGGAGGATGAGATTGCAGCGATAGCGGTGGCAAAAAGGCAGAAGATGATCGAAAGTGAGAACGAAAGCATCAAAATGAAAATGTCCCTCGATATTCAAGGTGAAACCAATAAACTCAGACAAGACATATTTAAGCGAAAGCATTGAAATTACTTTCTGTTTGTCATCTTCACCGAAGAACTCCAACTAGGGATTTTTCTATTTTCAATTTTAAGTACCAAACCATCCCAGACCAATGTACCTTAAAAATCTAAATTAGGCCATTGATGATTGAGTCATTTAGTAACTGCTTGCATCCCATTCATACCATCGATGTAAAAAATGACTAACGCAATCTTAATGTGGATGACAAAATGCTGACTTGTAAAAATCACATGCATTTTAGGGTTGTCCAGCTTAAAACAAAGTTGAGTTAGTTTATAAGGATAACACTCCTTGGTTGTGAACATTGTTCTTAAGTCGGAATATAGGAAAAAATCAATACATGTTATTACATGCCTCATGCACATATTGTTTTGACCAAAATATACAAAGAGTGAATGAGGAAACAAATGCATAATAACACATAATGATCACACGTCGTTTTTAAAACGTTTCACGTGCAAAGGCTGGACTTTGGAAATTAATTAAATGAATATTTAAATAATATTTTGGACCACATTTCGGCCATTGTGTGCACAATAACTCAAACTTAATTTGGATGATAAAATAATCACTTAGCATCTCAGTCTATCTTATTAATTGCTTTTATGATTTTTGCATTCTATTATCTTCTTCTTTTATCGCAAAACACAAAAAGCTTTTAAATATTTAACAAATACTACTCTGTTAACAAACATGTTCACCTTGTTAAATTTTTTAGGAATTTTCATGATAATATAGCTAGAACAAGAAAAAGTAGGGTTTGAGTTTACCGCTGCAAAAAAAGTCATTCCCAAACATGAATCTAGGTCTATGAAGAAGAAGTTGATTTGTGACTTTTGATGAGCTCGTTCGAGTCCTTTAGATACCCTGCTCCTCATTCCAACACCTCATTGTGCTCGCCGATATCCACCATTTGCAGATGGTGGTGCCTTGTGGGGAATAGAGAGTTTTGGATGAAAAATTGTGCGGAGAGAAATGAGCATTCAAATATCTAAGAAAACTTTCTTACGAATGAATATAATTCAATCTGTTTGTCTATATTAAGTAGTTAAAAAATACAGTAAATGCATCCTTACAATAAATTTTAAAAATGAATTTTATTTTTTGTAATTAAACTACAATCCAAAAAAATATTTTCTTGAATTTGTTTCTTGGCTACATGGGAAATGTATCCATATACATAGTCTTCATTTTCAGTTTTATACCCATAGTCAAGTACGAATCATCAATTCAAATAATATTATTACCAAGGATGTATGTAGGGACAACTTGAGAAGAAGCAGGTGGATGATGGTGGTAAAAGGCATAAGATGGTCGAAAGTGGGAAGGAAAGCATAGAAAAGAAACCGGCCCTCGATATTCAGCAAGAAACCAAGAAGTTCAGACAAGACATATTTAAGCGAAAGTATCAAAATTTCTTTCAATTCGGCATCTTCACTGAAGAACTCCAACAAGAGATTTTTTTTTAAAAAAAATCAATTTACAGACCAAACCATCCCGAGCCAATGTACCTAAAATATCCAGACTTACCCATCGATGATTGATTAATTTAGTAACTTTTTTTCTCATTTCGACCATCGATGTATACAATGATTAACCCAAACTCTATGTGGATGACAAAATAATGACTTGTCAATATCACACGCATTTTAGAGAGTTTAAGCATAGTTCAAAGTTGAGTTTGTTTATAAGGATCACAATCCTTGGTTGGGAATTTTTTTCCCTTAATTTGTAACTTAGGAGAAAATCAATACATGTTATTGCATGCCTCTTGCACATATTTTTTAACCAAAATATAGACCAAGTGAATGAGAGAAAAAATCCATAATATCACACAATTATTGCACATCATTTGTAAAACATTGCACGTGCAAAGTAAGACTTTTGAAATGTATCAAATGATTATTTAAATAATATTTTAGATCACATTATATTATTTAAAATGTAAATAACTCAAAATTAATTTGGTTGACAAAATAATCGCTTAGCATCTAAGGTCATCATATTAATTGCTTTTATGCTTTTGCATTCGAATATCTTCTTTTTTTTCTTTGCAAAACCCAAAAAGTTTAAATATGTGTAATAACAACCTGTAAGTTAGCGAACACATTCACCTCGTTAAAATTTCTAGGAAGTTGCACGCTAATACAGCTAAAACATGACGAACCATGGTTGGGGTTTAACGTAGAAAAAAAAATCATTCCCAAACATGGATATATGTCTATGAAGTAGAAGCTGATTTGTGATTTGTGATTTTTGATTTTTGATTTGTGATTTGTGATTTGTGATTTGTGATTTGTGATTTGTGATGAGCCATTCCAGGTCCTTTAGATACCCTGCTCCTTTTTCCAACATCTCCTTGCACTGACCGGTATCCACCATTCGCAGATGGTGGTGCCTTGTCTGGAGGAGAGAGTTTCAGATGAAAAATTGTACTGAGAGAAATGAGCATTTAAATATCTTACAAAACTCTTACAAATGGATAAAACTCAATTTGTTTGTCTATATTAAGTAGTTTAAAAATATAGTAAATACATCCTTACAATAAGTTTTGAAAATGAAGTTTTTTTGTAATTAAACTACAACCCAATAAAATCCTTTTCTTGAATTTGTTTCTTGGTTACAATGGAAATGTATCAATATACATAGCCTCCATTTTAAGTTTTATACTCATCGTCAAGTACTTATTATATTCACCATTAACTTCGTTGAATTCTTATTTTGAACTTTCTTTCATTTCGTCATCTTGATTGAAGAACTCCTACTAGAGCTTTTTCGATTTTTTATTTATGTATCGAACCGTCCAAAGTCAACTTTCCAAAAAATTGTGATTAAGCCATCGATGATTTATTCATTGAGTAATTGTTTTTCATCCCATTCCTATCATCGATGTATAAAATGACAAACTTACACTTAATGTGGATGACTTGCAAATATCCCATGCATTTTGGGCTGTACAGTTTAATACAAACTTGAGTTTATTTATAAGGATGATACTTCTTGGTTGTAAAGTTTATTCGTATGTTGGAATTTATGAGAAAATTAATGCATGTTATTGCATACCTCATGCACGTATTTATTTTGACCAAAATATGGACCAAGTGAATGAGGAAACGAATGCATAGTATCACACAATGATCACATGTCATCTTTAAAACATTGCACATACAAAACACGACCTTAACATGTGTCAAATTAATATTTAAATAATATTTTGGATTACATTATGCCCATTGTGTGTACAATAACTCATACTTAATTTGGTTGAAAATTTGTGGGGAGGAGAGACTTTTAGATGAAAATTTGTGCGGAGAGAAATAGGCATTCAAACATCTTAGAAAACTTTCTTACGAATTGAAAAAAAATTCAATTTGTTTTTGTATTAAGTAGTTAAAAGATAATCTAAAAAAATTTAGAAACGAATTTTTTTAAACTAAAATACGGTCCCAAAAAATCTTGAATTTGTTTCTTGGATACATAGAAATGTATTGATATACATGGCCTTCATTTTCAGTTTTATACCTATGGTCAATTACTTATCATAAATTCAAATAACATTATTACTAAGGACGTATGCAGGGACAACTTGAGAAGAAGCAGGTGGAGGATGAAATTGCAGCGACAGCGGTGGCAAAAAGGTAGAAAATGGTCGAAAATAGGAAGGAAAGAATCAAAAAGAAACCGGCCATCGATATTCAGCGCGAAACTAAGAAGTTCAGGCAATACATATTTAAGCAAAAACATCAAAATTTCTTTCAGTTCGTCATCTTCACTGAAGAACTCCAACTAGAGCTTTTTATTATTTTCAATTTACGTACCAAACCTTCCCAAGAGAATGTACCTAAAATATCCAGACTCATCCACCGATGATTGATTCATTTAGTAATCATTTTTCATCTCATTCCTACCATCGATGTATAAAATGACTTACCCAAACTTTATTTGAATGACAAAATAATGACTTGCCAATATTGCACGCATTTTAGAGCTTTTCATCTTAGTACAAAGTTGAGTTTGTTTATAAGGATGACAATCCTTGGTTGTGAAATTTGTTCTTAAGTTGTAACTTAAGAGAAAAACAATACATGTTATTGCATACCCCATGCACATATTGTTTTAACCAAAATTTAGACCAAGTGAAGGATGAAACAAATGCGCACGTCATTTTTAAGACAGTCCACGTGCAAAGCACGAACTTTGGAAATTTATTAAATGAATATTGAAATAGTATTTTGGATCACATTCCGTCCATTGTGTGTACAATAACTCAAACTTAATTTGGATGACAAAATTTTGCATCTCAGTCCATCAGATTAATTGTTTTTATGCTTTTGCATTCAAGTATCTTCTTTTTTTCCCGCAAAACACAAAAGACATTAATTTATTTATCAACTAGTATGTTAACAAACATATTCACCTTTTGAAATTGCTAGGAAATTTCATGCTAATACGCCTAGAACATGACAAACCGGGTTTTGGGTTTACCACGGAGACAAAAAGTTATTCCCAAACATGCATCTATGTCTAAGAAGTAGAAATGGATTTGTGATTTCGGATGAATTCATCCGAGTCCTTTAGACACCCTGCTCTTTTTTTCCAACAAGAATGCCTGGTTCTTCGCAAATTCTGCTTCTTTCCTCAACCCCTTGATGTTGTAGCACTATTCAATCTCAATACTAACCTCGATACATTTTTTGTATGCGTCTAACTTCTCAGCTTCAAGAGCCATCTCCCCAACAAGTTCAAGATGCTCCTTCAGTCCTTGTTGTCGGTCAGCATCCAGGCGAAGCTAATTTTCAGTCTTGGATAGAGCTTTCATTCTCTTCATCAAAACCATGACCTCTTTATACTCCTCGATATCCGCCATTTGCAGATGGTGGTGCTTTGTGGGAAGGAGAAAGTTTTATATGAAAATTTGTAAGGAGAGAAATAGGCATTACAATATCTTTAAAAACTTCTTTACAAATGGAGATAATTCAACATGTTTGATTGTATTAAGTATTTAAAAATATAGTAAATACATCCTAACAGTAAATTTTTAAAAAATGAAGTTATTTTTTGTAATTAAAATAAAATATCAAAAGAATTTCTCTTCTTAAATTTCTCTTCTTGGCAACGTTGGAAATGTATACCTATTCATATTTATACCCATCGTCAAGCACTTATCATCTTTACTATTTACTTCTTTGAATTATAATTTTGAAATTGCTTTCAGTTCGTAATCTTCACTGAAAAATTATCAGGTTTATACCCATCGTCAAGTACTTATCATCTTTACTATTAACTTCTTCGAATTCTTATTTTGAAATTTTCTTTCAGTTTGTCATCTTAACTGAAAATTTTCAACTAGAACTTCTTCAATTTTCAATTTTCTTGCTTAACCGTCCCAAGACATTGTACCTAAAAAATCCATATTCAGCCATTGATGATTGATTCCTTCAATAATGTTTTTTCCTCATTACTACCACCAATGTATAAAATGAGTAACTCAAACTTAATGTGTGGATGACAAAATAATGACTTGTCATCCCACACATTTTTGAGAAATCCAATTTAGTGCAAAGTTCAGTTTGTTTATAAGGAAGACACTCCTAGGTTGTGAACTTTGTTCTTAAGTTGGAATTTATGATAAAATCAATACTTGTTATTGCATGCCTGATGCATGTAATTGTTTTGACAAAAATTTAGACCAGGTGAATGAGGAAAAAATGCATAATATCACACAATGATTGCACCTCATTTTTTATAATGATGCACATGTAAAACACAGACTTTGTAAATGTATCAAATAAACATTTTAATTATATTTTGGATCACATTCCGGCCATTGTGTGTATAATAACTCAAACTTAATTTGGATGACAAAATAATTACTTAGCATCTCAGCCCATCATGTTAATTTCTTTTATGATTTTGCATTCAAATATCTTCATTTTTGCAAAACACAAAAATATTTAATATATTAAACAATCACCTGTATTTAAACAAACATGTTCACCTTGTTGAAATTGCTAAGAAGTTGCACGCTAGTACAACTAGATCATGACAAACTAGGGTTTGGGTTTACCGCAACAAAAAAAATCATTCCCAAACATGTATCTATGTCTATGAAGTAGAAGGTGATTTACAAATTTTAATTTTGGATGAGCTCGTTTGGGTCTTTTAGATACCCTTCTCCCTTTTCCAACAAGAATGCCTATCTCTTCACATATTCCACTTCTTTCCTCGACCTCTTGATGTTGTAGCACTATTCAATCTTAATACTGACCTTGATGGATTTTTGGTATGTGTCCATCTTCTTAGCTTCAAGAGGCATCTACCTAGCAAGTTCAAGATGCCCCTTCAGAGTGAACTATTGGAGTCGGTCAGCATCCAGGCAAAGCTAGTATTCATTCTTTAATTAAACTTTCAGTTTCTTCATCACAACCATGACCTCCTTGTGCTCACTGATATCTTCCATTTGCATATTGTGGTGCTTTGTGGGAAGGAGAGAATTTTAGATGAAAAATTGTGAAAAGAGAATTGCGCATTAAAATATCTATTAAAACTTCCTCATCGAGGGAGATAATTCAACCTCTTTGATTGTATTAATTAGGTAAAAAAATATAGAAAATACATCCTTACCGTAAAATTTTAAAAATGAAGTTATTTTTATAATTAAACTACAATCAAAAGAATTTATTTTCTTTAAAAAAAAATCTTGCCAACATGGTAAATGTATAGCTATTCATATTTATTAGCAGTTTTATACCCATCATCAAGTACTTATCATCTTTACCATTAACTTATTCAAATTTTTATTTTGAAATTGCTTTCAGTTCGTCATCTTCACTAAAGAATTTCAACTAGAACTGTTTCAATTTTCTTACTTAACAGCCCTAAGCCGTTATATCTAAAAAATCTAGATACAGTCATTGATGATTGATTCATTCAATAACTATTTTTTTATCTCATTCCTACCACCTGTGTATAAAATGAGTAACTCAAACCTAATGTGGATGAAAAAATAATGACTTACCATCCCACACATTTTAGAGCAGTCCAATTTAGCACAAAGTTGAGTTTGTTCATAAGGAAAGCACTCCTTGGTTCTGAAAAAAAAATTAAGTTGGAATTTATTTGAAAATTAATACTTGTTATTGCATGGCTGGTGCACGTATTTGTTTTGACAAAAATACAGGCCAAGTGAATGAGGAAACAAATGCATAGTATCACACAATGATCGCATCAAATGAATATTGAAATAATATTGGATCACATTCCGGACATTGTGTGTACAATAACTCAAACTTAATTTGGATGACAAAATAATTGCTTAGCATATGTGTCCAACATATTAATTGCTTTTATACTTTTGCATACAAATATCTTCTTCTTTTTTGCAAAAACACAAAAGTCTTTTTTTTATATTTAACAATAATCAGTATATCAACAAACATGTTCACCTTGTTGAAATTGGTAGGAAGTTGCACGCTAATATAGCATGAACATGACAACTCGGGGTTTGGGCAGCAAAAATGTCATTCACAAACATGCATCTATGTCTATGAAGTAGAAGTTGAATAGTGATTTTGGATAAACTCGTTCGTGTCCTTTTGATACTCATCTCCGTTTTCAAACAAGAATGTCTGGCTCTTTACACATTCTTCTTCTTACCTCAACCTCTTGATATTGTAGCACAATTCAATCTCAATACTGACCTCGAAGCATTTTTCTATGTGTCCATCTTTTTGGTTTCGAGAGGCATCTCCGCTGCATGTTCCAGAGGCTCATTTAGAGTGAACCATTGGAGTCGGACAGTATCCAGGCAAAGCTTATTTTCATTCTTGAAATTGAGATTTTATTCTTCATCACAACCACGACATCCTTTAGCTCACCGATATCACCCATTTGCATATGGGGGTGCCTTGTGGGGAGGAGAGAGTTTTAGATGAAAAATTATGCGGAGAGAAATGGGCATTCAAATATCTTTAAAAACTTTCTTATAAATGAATAAAATTCAATCTGTTTGCTTTTATTAAGTACTTTAAAATTTTATAATAAACACATCTTACAATAAATAAAAAGGATTTTTTTGTAATTAAAGTATAGTTCAAAAAAATTGTTTCCTTAAATTTGTTTCTTGGCTACGTGGGAAATGTGTTGATATACATAGGCTCCATTTTGGGTTGTGTAGCCTCGTCAAGTAATTATCATCTTCACCATTAACTTCTTTGAATTCTTGTTTTGAAATTGCTTTCAGTTCGTCATCTTTCTTGAAGAACTCTAACTAGAGCTTTTTTTTATTTTCAATTTATGTACCAAACAGTCCCAAGCCCAACCATTCTGCTCAGGAATATACGGGCAAGAAATCTGATGGTGAATGCTCTTTGTATGAAAATGAGAGTGTAAGCGATTATTTACGAACTCAGTCCCCCCATCACTCTGAAACACCTTAATGGTGGAAGAGAACTGGTTATCCACAAAAACCTCAAAATGGAGATAAACATCCCAAAAATTAGATTTGTGGCGCAGTGGGTAAAACCACGAGAGTCGGAAATGGCATTGTAGGCAAAACCATCAGCATATAAAATAGGAGAAGGTTCCTATAAATCACAATGAACCAGATCAAGTACCCTAGCAGCACGTTTATCATTTGTATAAAAAGATAAACGCTTCCCTTTAGTCTTTTCACATGCATCACAAAGGGTAGGTTTCGGCAAAAGCGATGAGACAGATAAAGATCCAGAAGCTCGCAAACCAGAAATAAAGGAATGCGGTACATGACCAAGTCTAGCATGCCAGATTTCAAAATCCTTTAGCCATAATCCATCACAGTTGCATAATCCTTACCAGTGTCCCGCTTCGGAAGGTTGCCGGTGGCGGAAGAACAGATGAGGACGGTTGTGGGAAGAGCTAGGGCTAGAGCTATTGGCGATGAGTGGCGGGAAGTGATCGGCACTGGGGGACTCAGCGACGTTGGGCTATTGGCAAGGTGGGCAGATGAGGAGCTAGGATTTAGGGTTATTGGCGGGGACAGGTTTAGCGGTGGCGATCGGATTAGGAGCTAGGGTTATTGGCGGAGGGTTTTTGGGTTAAGAACGGGTTGAGCGGTGGTGGCTGGAGGAGGAGTTACGGTTTAGGGTGTAGGATTTTTGGGCGACGAAGGAGGAGGAGTTAGGGTTATTGGTGAAGGAGTAGCTAGGGCTATTGGTGGAGGGTTTATGAGCGACAGGGAATATATGGTGGTGGCGGTGGATAGGGGGTGCTCGGTGGCAGTGGATGCGATGGCGGGTTTATAGTGTTTGAAGTTGAAGAAGAATAAACATGGGGTATAATGGTCATTAGATTTTTAGTTTTAAGATTAGGGGTATTTTTATCTTTTTTATTTAGGTCAATGTCTGAATTACATTAGTCAACATGGGAATAGTGCAATTTGGGTATATCTGCACCATTGCTAAAAAAAACGTAGCATTAGTTTAGCACTTTTAGATTTTACAGGGTCATTTCTACAATTTCTCAATTTAATAGGGACATTTTTATATTTTTCCTAACATTTAATATTGTAGTAATTAAAATAAATATTAGCAATGATGGATTGCTTCGACATCTCTTCAATATACACTTAAATTGGGCAGCAATATATATGCTATTCTTTCTATCCAATCCAAATATGCACAAAATCTTTTTTTCCAGTCAAAGTAGTCGAACTTTGACCGGATATTTTAATACATGTATGAACAATAATTTTATCGTATTAGATGTGGTTAGATTCGTCATAACATGTAGTTTCCAAATATTAAATTTTTATGTGCCATTATTGTCCGTAACTACACATATTTACAGTCCAACATGTTTAATGAAGATCGTGAAAACATTTCTTTGCAAGTTTGGATGGGATAGAGGGAGTAGTATTTTTCCATTTCAACGTGCAATTTATTTAATATGATTGTATACACAAATTTTTTCTGGTGATAACGTTAAAATAATAATGACTACAAGTCTCATTTTTACGTTAAAGACTAAGTCATAGTTTGCTATGCCTTAGGAAATAATTTAAACTTAATAAAGAGAGTAATAATTTAAAAAAAATGCTATTTCGCCTTTGGTGAAATAGGATTATTTTCCTAGTCTTATATAATGGCCTGAAAGATTATGAAAAATATGCAAACAAACAACGAAATTTAAAGGAAGAATTGCATAAAATCGCAGCCAATTGATTCTTCCCCAGCTCCATTTAAAGGTGATGAAGCTCTACGTTTTGCTCGGCCTTCTGATTCTGCTCTTATCCTCGGGTAAAAATCTGCGATTTAGTTCGATTAGTGGCGTATTTGTAAGTTGTACACTATATTACGAGATCATATCATGAATTTTATAATTTTAGAGAAAATTTAAATGAAAATTTAATTGAGTTTATCAGTATAAAATTCTGTTTTTTATCAAATAATCGAGGGTGATGCAAGAATGTATTTTCCTTGAGTGTTTGCTGATTTCTTTTGGAAAATTATGTGGATTGTTTGAGGATAGAACTTTATAGCTCATTCATGATCTAGTTTTCAAAATCTAAGTGTTTTTTATGCTAATATATATATATATATGGTCATTTTCAACAGTTTTAAAGTCCTGTTTTAATTTATTTTTTAAAATATGGTGAGAATATAAAGTTTCAAGGATAATTATCAAAGAAAATTTTTAATAGACAATGGTTGCCGTTTTTTCATTATTGTCTTAGATGAAAAACAGAGCACCTTTATTAAAAGAGATTATTGGAAAAATATATATAACTGAACGACAGAAAATAATAATTAAGGTTCCAATAATTTTGAGGCCCTGTTCTATACATCCATTTAGTCCACCCGAAAATCGACTATGTGTATGGAATCTCTTCCCGATTCTCTCATTTCAAATGATACTGGACGTTTTTCAGTACATTGAAACCTTATTCCATCTTTAAAAAGCTTATGTTGGTTTTTTTTTGGTTAATGTAGGTGGACTTGCAAAAGAGAATGATGACTGTCAAATTACCTACGCTAGGGAGTGGAGTTACAACTCGTGCCTAACCGGCGAGTGCGGACAAATTTGCAGCGGATGTCAGCAGTATGCAGTTGGAGGAAGAATAACGGCAGCGTGCATTCAAAATCTAGGGCGCTGGTATTGTACCTGCACGTATGAGCCCATTAGCGGTAGCATCTGCGGTCAAGAACCCGGTTGCCAACCCTAACGCACCAATTTTATGGTTTAACTCCTGCTTTGACAATGTTTGGATTTCGCAAGTTCTACTTTTATATACTTACTATCTTATTTGGATTAGAGACTTTTTTTATTAGGGGTGTTAAATGAACGGGTTGCGTAATCCGTTAGAAGAATCTTTATAGATGATTATAATTCAACTCAATTCATTTTCTAATCGATCAAAATGAATTGAATCAATCACTATTTAAACCAGTCAAAAATGAGTGGATCATTAATCATAACTCGCGCATTTACTAATTTGAATACGTTATTCCATGAGTTCTAAACTATTATGAGTGCAATCAAGCAGTAGCTTACAGAGAGGTGTGCTTTTGCAAGTGCAATTTGAGCGTTTCTTAATTTCACAATTCTGTATTGTATTTTCAAGAATTAACTTACATGTGTAATAATGAGATTATACATAATTTTAGGGCTAAATAATAAAGTCAACGTTTTCGGAAATACCATATTTCTTTAGACATATAGAAAGACGGGGTTGAATTAGAAGAGTTTGTCTCCCGCGAGACCGTCCCATGATAAGACCAGAGATTACACATAAAATTCTGACATCATAGAGTAAAGGTAAATAAAATTTAAGGGTTAATTAATAAATATTTTTAATTCAAAGTCTGTTTTTAAAATATTTGTAAACTCCAGGAACCTGTCTGCGAAAATGGAAAAAGGAATGAATCTTCATCTTCCTTGTTCGCCGGCGAATTTCTGACTCCTTTGCCGGAGCTGAGCTCGGTTCACCCTCGTGGCTCCTTCGCCTGCCGGGTTTCGCCCTTGGTTCGTTGCCAGATTCTGAATTAGGTTCAGAGATTTTCAGATTTTGAATAACGCCACTATTGTCCCCGGAAAGCTTGCCCGAAGCTCCTCGAAGTCGGATTCGAGCTATTTCGTGTCCAAATCGAAGCAGCGGAGATCTGAGATCAAACCTGGAACGTGCAACAAGGCCATTGTGCAGCTTAGATCACTAAAACCATGTAATTTGTGCAGCTTTTGTTTGATTGCGCTGCCATTTTGATTGCAGGAAGTTTGTCACTAACCCTGCCATCTTCACTCAGATGGTTGTTGGAACTGACGAAAAAGGAGGAAGATTCTGGGTCAAATCCGATCAAGAACAAATTTGGGCTGGATATGGGTTTGGGGCTTAAGGCTTAAAACTCAAAGACATTATATAAAAAATAATGAACATCAAATAATACTATTAAAAGGTCAAGCTAATATAGTAAAACATCGTTTAAAATACATATCAAAATACATCTTTTTAAAACATCTTTTTAGAATACATAAATACATATCAAAATAAATCTGTTAAATATAAAAAAAACAACACTAATATTAAATGAAAATAGTGAAATATCAAATAAAAACACAAGAAACAGTCATCAAAATTTAAATAGTTAAATGTAAAATAAGAAGAATTAAATATTAAATGAAAATTATGACGCACGTAAAAAAGAAGTTAAACATCAAATAAAATAAATAAAAATACACTAAATTATAGTTAAACATCAAAATAAATTCTAAATATAAGCATCAAATAAAGATGGTTAAACATAAAAGTAAATACACTAAAATATATTAAATTAAATGTCGTTAAACAACGAATAAAAACACTAAAAATTCGCATCAGATAAAAAATATACATCAATATAAAAATAGTTGAAACGTCAAATAAAAACATTAAAATATACATCAATTTAAAAAAAATTACACATCAAATTAGAATATATAAATATCAAAGCAATACACTAAAAGCAAATGATAAAAAGCTTAAATACACAAAGTTTAAAACATTAAGTGTCACACCAAAATGTGACACTGGTATTGGAAATAATAAAACATCAATATTAAAGTTTTACAAAAATTAATTCACATCGTTGAAACATCAAATGATACACAAATATATATATATATAATATTTTAGAAAAAATAAATATCAATATCAATTTTTAAAAGAGCGTGCTAGAAAACTAACACATCAATCAAAATGAAAATATAAGTTATAAGTTATAATTTAAAATAATAAAAAATCACTAATTATTGTCAACATGTAAGTGTAAAGAATTTAACATGCAAACACAAGATTTATAACAAGAGATCAAAATTCAGCTATATAACACATGATTTTAGTGGGAAAAAAATATTCTGAAAAACCATCATAAGGTTTGGTTGAAACATCAAGTACGGAAGTATGAAACATCAAGTCTGGTAGTAAAAACCTGCACATTGCGCGACAATGAGGAAAAAATTGATCAGTGAATTCTCCGACCCGGATTCTTGACCCACGTGATTCTTATGACCCGAAATCATTATTTCTCCAATTATTTATGTCCAGCACCCCCAAAAGTTGGTATTTGCTCTCAAATCCCTCCTTACTCCCCCAAACTTTCTTTAATTATATTTGCAACCACATCTCTAATTAAATTTCATTATATTGCATAATTATCCTTGGTCTCGCTATGAAACCGTCTTATACAAGTTTATGACCCGATTAATGCAACCCAAAATTTTTATCTTGATTTATTCTAATTTGCAGATTAAACCTTGATCTTTCCACAATATATGAAAAGACAATTTTTCAATAGACGGACTCAATAATAAAAGAGGGTATATTGATTTTAATTGTAAATGTTATTTAATTACAATTAAAAATATAACGTGGTGCGTATCTCCATAATAGAATATTAGATAATTTAGAATCATATTAAGAAAGGAATGCCCTTTCTGATTGGTTTTGTATATATCATTTTCCATATCTGATTCAGTCTTGTATACCCTTTGTACTTTAGTATACATATGAATACACACAGCCACAATTATTTGTGGGTTTTACATTCTATCATGGTATCAAAGCATGACAAAGTATTTCTTTAATATATAAGATCATGGGTCACCTCTACATAGTACCAATTGGTTTTATGATAGAAGCTCATGAATC
>JAULKK010107742.1:0-17474 GCA_032355705.1 Rubia peregrina
TATAATACTTTAACAATAGGAAGTAAATAAGAGATTCATCTAATTGGGTCAAAAAAATTGAAGCCCAAATCCAAGCAAAATGGCATGCGTCGGGGAAATGAAAATGTACTGAAACACGCCGGAAAATGCAGCGGCATCATTGGCGGAAGAACGTGCCGAAAAACGTAGCAAACAGGCATCAGTGATGGAAAAGATCACCGGCAGACGAGAAACGCGGTGAATTTCAGCCGACGAAGATAAGAAAATCTGACAAAAATGAGTGGCGCTTGGATATGAAAATTAAATAACTTGACGCCTTGTTCACACCCGACAGAGACGGCAAAATTTTGACCAACGATCGGATGGAGGCAGGGGCACAGAGAACGGAGGGTAGTGAATGTCAATCGCAGCTCCAGCGAGAGGTGGGAGAGAAGAAGGTTTTCCAATATTATCAATTTTTTGCAATCCAGCCCCTGAAGTTTAGAATGTCCTCTAAAATTTACCCTGAAAAATATAAATTGTAATTTAATCCCTGAATTTGATCAGGTCATGTCCTTTATTCTAATTAGTCATCGATCTCACCATAAGATGATCTCGTAGGAGATGGGCTCATAATAAATTATACCGTTTAACTTGAGACAGGTACTACAAATAACTAAACATGTATCGAACAAGCAAGTATAAGTTACACAAGGGAGAATAGATCATTATCTCTCTCTCTCTCTCTCTCTCTCTCCAATAAACGTTGATAGCGTATCTTCATCCACCGGAGATGGCGGATCCGCCGCCGCCTACCGGAGGAAACCGAACATTCGCTCAAATACTAACCTCCAAACCATCGCCTCTAGCACATATTCTTCCTCTCTAACCCTCAATTGAACCCTATTACTGAACATACTGCCCCTCGATCCTTTCTTCAAGCTCTCGCAACCTCCTTGCCCACTAATCCTAACCTCTCTCCGACTACTTAGTTCAAAGGTGAACTGACATGCCTGTACTTCAAGGACGAAGTTCAACAACTATCATCCCGCTATGCTAATGCTTTAATCAGGAAATTCCAGCGAGGGAGACCAAAGATGGAAACCCTCGAATCATCTTTCAAAACGATAGGATTCTAAAGGAAATACCAATTAGGAGCTCTAGACCAATGACACATCCTAATTAGGTTCGAGCTTATTGGGGATTATCACAGATGTTGGATGAAATCGCAATGGTCTTTCTCTGGGGCTCTAATGAAAATGCTAAAATGTACGTAAGAGTTCTCGCCGGTGACTGAATCTTTGGTGGTTCCAATTTGGGTCACAATCTGACAGGCACCCCTGTACTACTACAACGCGGTCTCCATCCATTCAATCGGAAATCTAATAGGGAATTACATCAAGATGGATGCAACAACTTCAGCATTGACCAGGCCATCTGCAATCAAGATCTGCGTCGAGGTTGATGTTCAAGCTGTGCTTCCAGGTACCATTAGATTGGGAACAATTGATACTAATGATAAATATGATGTTGAATATGAGAACCTGCCTGAATATTGTCTAAATGCAAGAGATTAGGTCATCATGAATCAAATTGCAGGGTAGGTATGCCTAGGAAAATTCTTGTTTGGATTAGGAGTGAAATTAAAGAAACTGGGGGTCAGGATCTGATCCAAAACATCCACAAGGATGCTGCAATTACATAATCAATCCAAGACCATAGAGCTCACATAGAACCTACACATGTTAATATACAACAAAACCAGGTTCCTTATAAAACTGACTCAAATGATATTGGGGTGGATGCTGAAAAGTTAACTAAAACATCTCGAGAAAAGACATTATCTTTAGCTAAAAATGCTACTGTTAAGTTATGTTCGGAAGCTTCAAATGGACATGCTAGCTCTAGCATTAAAAATGTTGACAATCCTTAAAATGCTAATGTGTTGCCCTGAACCTATACATGATCATTTTGGCTCTATTACTCAAAATGTTAGCCCTTAAAATAACACCCAAAGTTGTGATCCTAAAGAAATCAATTCTGGTTTCCCTCCTCTTCTTTCATCTGGTGCCAACAAAGGAAAAACAGATAAGCAAGTCCACAGAACATCTGATAACAGTTCAGGATTTATTTGGAAACCTGAAAACACATACGAGGTTTTAACTGCTAAATTGTCAAAGGAAAGATTTTTAAAAAGAAATGATTAGATCTTAGAACAGATTCAATGCTTTGCTTCTAAATTCAGTAGACAGCTCAGATATTTCAGGTATTCTATGAATCTTAATTTTGTTGATGGATCGGTAATAAGGCAGATACTTACTTACCACATATCATATTGTAAACATTTTGCAATATTGGAAAAGATTCAGCTGTTTCTATTCTATAGTGACAGGTACCAGAAGGACCATATACTGCCAGTGGTTATCATATCAACTCTTCTTCCTAGAGAGGAACGCGGTATCAGAGCAGATTAGTTTTTCGAAGATGCAGGAATTGTCGCCCGAACAAGGACTACTTTTTCCATTTCACATCTGCCTCTATGATAGTGTATTACTTATGGGAAGTAATACACAAGGGGGTTCTCCGGGAGGCCACCTTTATTTCTAACACAGGGTGTGGAGGCAAAAAGTGGTAGGCCGTAGTTCTTCTCACACTTGGGACTAGGCTTTTCTTTTTGTTAACACGGGGTCGTGGAGGCAAAGAGAAAAGGTTTCACTTTTCTTAATGCCCCATTATCAATGCCACATAAGCTCTCCTATTAGTATTGAAATATTGATTAGGACTTATGTGTAACTATCTTTCAACAAATGAAGCCTTCGGCAACAATTTCCAGCCTCCTGGAAACTCGATGTAAACCTTCGGGCAACGTAAGCCATATTTTGGCACAAATGATCTTAATAAAAAGGGAAGAACACCCTCCAAACCCCGTCTATGATGGTTTGACTTAAAATAAATAAATTGGTAGCAATATATGATCCGAGTAAAAAATTTGTAGTAAATATGATACGAGTATAAGAATTGTGTATTCCAAAATTATGTCGATGTTTTAGAAGTAGTCATGGAAATCTATGAACTGATGACGTTGAATGATAAGGCTTGTGTGAAATGTTTGGTAAAATTTTTTGGATAATAGAACCAATTTTTTTTTAAATTATTTGAAATTTGTTTGAAGACGCATTATTGAAATGCATCTTCTCAATTTTATTTTATTTTAAAATTTTCAGATACAATAAAAAAAAATACCCCCATGAGGATTCATTTTGGAAATGCGTCTTCTCAATATATGTTTTTTAAAAAAATCAGAAACAAAAAATAAAAAATACCCTATGAGGACGCATTTCGAAAATGCGTCCTTCCCCTTGTTTCCAGTTTTTAGGGTTGCCCTATTCAGCATACAAAATCCTAATACTAACCCCCATCAAACAAGAACTCGGAGAATAAATTGAGGGCCATTTTTTCTTTCTATTCCCAAAAGGTGGTTTGCTTCTTAATTTGTACTCGAAGAAAATGGACGCACTCTTTGTAAATTTATGATGGAACATAAATGTTTTTATTTGCTCTTATTATATGTAGGTAAGTATTTACATTAACACATAAAAATATTTTTTAAACAGTGTGATAATCATTGCAGTGCAAATCTAATTGGGATAGAGAAAATAATATTTAAATAAACTAGTTGAACGCAGTGTTTTTGATTAAATATAATTTTTTAAATAAAAATATAGTTATACGTTTCATAGATGAAGTTAAAATTAAAATATATTTATTGTAATATCAACTATAAAAACTATGAAGTAAAAGTAATCAATTGAGGTGAAATTTATTTAAAATGAATGAAAATAAAATGATAATTATTACATTTTTAGAAATAATTTATAGTAAGAATATGAAGTAAAATGTAAAATAAATATTTAAGTTGGAGAAAAATAAATAGTTAATTTTAAGAAAATGTAAGGTGGGCTTGATTTCACGCCTTCCTTTATTCATTTCCATCTTTTATGGTTAATTTAATTATTTATTTGATAACTGTTTATAATTTTCACTTTTACTTTAGTTTTGAAAGAGATTAAGTTTGTTGTCACATTAATAATAAAACAAAAGATTTATAATTATTTGGTATTTATATAATATTGTTTTCATGAAGAATGCCAAGGAAGGATCACAAGGATTCAAGCACAGGAAACGGTTGTATTGACTTTAGTAAAGGAGATACAGAGTACTTTCCTTGAAACTCACGGAAGGTGAGGGATTTCCTGGCTATCCATGATCGGGTGTGTAAAGAAGTCCTGAACCATAATCAGTTCAGCTCATAGATTTCCAGTCCATGTGAACCCTAATTTGCAGCCAATTTTTGGTGCTAGATTTGGAGGAAGGCATCAGAATAGATCATCAGATGAAGATGATAGTTTTTAGTCATTTTGACGTATAGATTTCTTGATTAGGATAGTCTAGGCTAAATTCTTTTTTATAAATAATTCTCATGATAGTCATTTGTTGGCCCATCCTTGGAAGAAGGCTTCTAGGCATCTTCATCTGCAGCCTCACCTTTTTTCATTCGCTCCTCAGCTCTTCGGAGTGCCTTCTTATCCTTGGATCTCTTCTTTGCCTCAGGCAGATTCTTCAAGATGGGGGTAGAGAGCATATCATTCATGTCCACATCAGACACAAATCCACAAGCAGGTTCTTGCAACTGTAACAATGAACGTATTTCTTTATCAAGACTTCAAGAATAGCAGCAAGTTTGGCACTGTCGTGGGAGCCGTTAACAGGTGAGGTTCCAGTTTTCTCATCTAACTTGGATTGGCCTCCTAACTCAGTGCCAAAATACTTTGTTGTGTATGAAGGAGGTCTTGCTAAAGATTTAGCAATCTCAACCATATTGACAAATGTTTGTCTTGATGCCATTACCACGCCCCTCTATCTTTGTCAGCATTTTGGGCATCTTGTAGATGTAGAAGGCATCGCCATTGTCATTGGCACCAATGTTTTGCAGCTCCATGTTTCTTTATCTGTTTAGAAGGTTACATAAAAGAAGTGGAGGAATCCAAAATATAACCGTCTTCAGCAGATTTTTCAACATATCAAAACTGATCTTAAAAAACAAACGGACATTGCACTATGCAGGAATAGTAAAATTAAATGGACTCAAGATGTATACAACCAAACCTCGCAAGACAATCTTTGTTCTTTTTCCTTGACATAGTACATTATTAATTTCTCATGCAGCCCTATTGATCCTAAATAGTAGAGAGCTTCTTCAAACATAAAATAACTTCACCTTGAGCCTCCATGACACATATTTTTCGTTAAACCATCATGAAGAAAAGGAGAAAAACACCCAAAACTCTCGGGGATGAAAAGTTAGCAACAATTTGAAGTAATTATGAAAGTAAAAGTAAGGCACGTACACTTCTGTCTCCATGAAGGTCTCTTATCCGATCATGGCCCCTTCCTTTCTTCTCCTGTCTCCTTCCTCTTTTGCTCGTTGATGTTCCTACACAAAAGTTGCAGACTGTTAAGATATATTCATTCATCAATCAATCTACTTTAATAATATTGATGCAGAGTCAAGCCTCAACCTCTCCCTCTTTCGCTTTTCTGATTTTTTTTTCCTGCTTCCTCAAATCCCTCTTTCTTAGTCTGAAATGTCCAAAAACAAGAAAGGTGAAGAAATCATCGTATACACATAACCTGTCACTTTTGAAATTATTTGTTTACTTAAATGTGAAAATTAAACTAACCTCCTTGTTGGAGAGAACTTCTTGCAACACTTATTTTACATATTCCGAGTTATAAAAATATCCAAATATTGTCATAAATAGAACCTGCTTTTACATGTATTGGAAATCATCATAAGACAATTATATCATGCTTGTTTAAATAAATGAAGTTTTTTCGATAGCCCACAACCATCATAATAATGGTATACCTGTCAAAATTCAAAGCCTACATATTTAATTGGCTTCAGTACATATAAGTCTGGATCATCTTCATCTTCTGATGGTGACAATCAGTTAATTAGGAAGAATTTACAAATATCCTTATCTTACTGAAAACTAACACATATTTACACTTTAGTCACACACTCACAGTGACCTTGAGGCACACACTTGGCCTCATCCAATATTATGTGATCATAACTGTAGCAATTTTAAGTCTCATTTGCCTAAATATACAAGTACATGAAGATAAATAAATAAGAAAAACTGAACACAAAGGAAGAAAACTTGTGAAATTAAGAGTTACGGTTTATAGATCAAACACAGCAACATGACTGACTAAGATCATAATAATAATCATGCTTATGCCCTTATGACACCACAAAGAATTTAACTTGAAAAAAGCAACAAAAGATATTCATTTTTTAGTACTTGGTACATTTATCTGGTCATGCATTTTAAGAAGATCGAAATAACAATATGAACCATATAATGAAAGAAGAAAAAGTAGCAAGGGGTCAAAATTTGAAAATAAAGAAATTTTTTAAAAGTAATTTTGATATATGTGATTTCGGCCATCATTTTCTCTTTAATTGTATGTCGAAGTTAGATGCATTAATTAATAAAAAAACAAAGGAAGTAAGCTTTATAGTGTCAAAGAAACTCAACATTTACAGTTGATGTGATTCATACAGAAAAATATAGAATGCCAAGACATGAAAGTAGCTCTAAGATAGTCTAGAAAAACTTAGAACAAGTAACAAGGAAATAGCTTTATAATATTATTGTACACTGTTGTATTGAGTGAAGTGAGTGATAGAAGAACATAAGTGTTGGTTTAACATATTGACCTTACAGCTATACAATTCACTTTCATATGCTTTCTCTGGTTTGCAGGCTTGAAGACATCATACCTAAAAGGACAAGAACTCTTAGTGTGTTTACCTGCACACTTGAAAGTTTTTCTGCTCGACATGAATGATGGGTCCATTCCCCAAATCGACATGAACTTTTTGCAAGGGATTTGAAATAGAATGGACATCAAGAACTAACGTTGACTAATTTTGCTTCCATAAACAACAAAGAAAGGGCATAGGGTTCCCAAGAGATCCGACACTTTAATGCCAAAAAAGGAAAAAGCTGAGATGTTTCTTTCTTCAACAAATGAAACAAAATATTATATTGCTCACGTGTCTAAAAAACTTCATTATAACTAGGAATGCAAAGGAAGAAACTTGTGTTACCTGAGGGATGTTAAAAGTTATGGACAACAGCAGAACAATTAAAACCTCAAAATACAACTTATAGGTCTACAACAATAAATAGTTTAACTTATTATCAAAAACAAAAACTGTAAGTAGAAACTCTAAAATGAAAGGGTCTAGGTGATTTAGTCGATGCATCAAAGATGTAGCGATTATATTAGGGACAGATTGATAACATTTTGACAAGATATCAGAAACCCACTTTGGGTTCAGGCAGCTAACCTTAGATAACTTCCCAATGACACCAGAAGTTTTTCTAATGATGGTTTTCAGAAGGAAATCAGGAACAACAAAAAATAATGATGTTGACAAGTCTATATTGTAAAGACTCAAGAAGAGAAAGCAACAGAAACAGAGAATCAGAAAAATATTAACTTTTGCAACATATTTCGCACTTTAACATACATTCAAGGGGGAAGTGTGACATTGTTTCACTAAGACAACGTGTCTTTGAAGTTACTAAACTTATGGAAAGAATCAGGATTGAATTGGGAGATGGGAATAAACTGAGAGATCAGTTGTTTAACATGAACCATACTGATAACCCTTGTATAATAAAATATGTTGAGTTGTTACCTTAGATATAATAAAAATACCAAGCTGCAAATTACAGTCAACGTAATTTGACATGTGTTACAATCTACGTAGCGTAGCAACAAATATCGCCTACACAAACTCTAAAAATCTGCACTTCTTCCGATCTCTAATACATGTAATTTTAAAATCCCTCTCTCTATTACCTATTCACTGATGTTGTCAGGTAGATGAACTCTCCGCTTTCCAAATTTTCTAACATCTTTCTGCAGATCAAATCTTTCACACTTTTAAGACTTAAATACCTATAAGAATGGATATTAGGAGAGAAAAAGTAACATTAACAAAAAAAGATAAGCTACAACCGATTTATCTAAGAGAGCCAGTCAACATTTCGTTCTTCCCATCAATTCAAAGGCATCAATACTAAATTAGGTAGAGCAAGCATCACCCACTATTGAAACCATGTTGAATAAGTACTATGAGAAACTTAAAGATGTTTGGGAATATTACAGGGCAGTAGTTTGAAACAGATTCATACTTTTTAATGGTTATTTAATACTAAATATTAAATAAATTATTTTTTGGTTAAATGTTGGAAAGTGCTAGTAGTTGTTTTAGAGTAATTTAGAATTGGTTACTTAGAAGTACGAAAGGAAAATCGAAAAGGATTACAGATATGTTCTTGTGCCCGATTGTTGATAAATATTCCACTATGGACTAGGAGAATACAATGGGGGTGTATAGGGAAGCATCACGTTCGAGCGGATTTCAATTTGAACTTGCGAGTAATGTTTTTTACCTTTTGCACTTATGTCCCTCCAAGAAAGTTGGAGTTGTCAAATCAAGAAATTGGTGACACTAAAATGCAATAAAAATAAAATAAGATTGCGACTTTGCAATTGGGGCATGTCCGGGTGAGTAAAAGAGCCTCAAAGTCAACATCGATTACTTCTACACGGTTTTGGAAAATTACATTGCGACCCAAAATTGTGTTACCTATTTTTCATTGCTCCACAATATATGATTTTTGTTATTCTTACAAAAATATATAAATATTAAATAAATAATTTTTTGATGAAATGTTAAAAAGAAAAAATGGCATAAAAATATGATGATAAAATTTTCCGCCAGAAGTTTGGTGAGCGACTGTAGTTTTGGTCACTAAATACTAATTTGGTGACCATTTTATATTTCGTCATCTCCACTGGTCACCAAAGATAGCCAAACTACTTAACTCTTATGTCCAACACGTTTTTGTGACCAATTTGTTGACAACGATTTTCACTTGGTCACTAAAAATTTATTGGTGACTAAAATATAGTGACGAACGTATGCAAGTCACTAATACAATCATTAGTGACTAAATAATATGTAGTCACCGAAATTCGGTCACGAAAGCCTCTCTCTTTTTGAGTATGTGGTCTAATTTATTCATTTATTTCAAAATACAAAGAGCAACCAATACGATGCTCTCATACATTTACTTATTCATGTAGTAGAACGGCAGAAGTTCAAGGGCAGAAAACAATCCTATAATTTCTACCACTTGGCCAAGTGAACAAACTAGTAGGATCATCCTGTGGGTAACTGTAAGCATCGGGGCATCTCTCCTTAAAGAACCTGGAAAACGGCGTCGGACTACAGCTTCCCGGACCATCGGTGCAACAATATTCATTTGTCTTAAAAACGGTGCACGGGTTGTTGCATCCACCATCGGTTTTGAGCTCAGCCGGGCATTCCTGAACAATCGGCGCCGAACACTTAATGGATCGGCAAGCTGTAACCGAGCTGAACTCCATAGGGATGTTGAATCCATCAACGTTGGATATGTCGATGTAGTCCAAGTTGTTGGGTTGGTTCAGAGCAAATTCAGCTAGCGTATTCGGAGCCTTACCGTAGCCTTGGCACTCTAACCGTCCGCAGTCGCCGGTCTGGCATTGACCGTTGCCATTGCCATCGAAGTTGCAGTTGGTGCGGCCCCAAATTCTAGCTTGGATGGTTCCGGGAGCCACGTCTAGGGTCCATGATTGGCTTTTGTCGAGCCGCTTGCCGCCGCCGGGAGAGGCAGCGGCCCACACTGTGTAGTCGCATTGGTTAACGATGTTAAACGTTGCGGCATTTGTTAATGCGAGAATAAGGGAGGCTGAAATGGCCGAAATGAGGAATGATTGGGTGGACTTCATTTTTTGTGTGGTGCTGTGGGATTTCCTAAGCTTATATCTTCAGGTTTATATAGGTGCCCGGCTGCGTTTCGAAGTTGCGTGTACTTGTAATTCTTCTCCTTAATTTCCACAAGGAAAATTCATAGATGTGTATTGGTGTACTGGTACCTAAGATCGATCCAGAAAAGTTTGGCCGATCTCATAATTAAATGCACGAGGTCTAGCCATTTGGTTTTGGTTTTCCTGGACTTTCTTTTCATTTTCCTGTTCCTCTGATGTGACCAAGTGTTTGTGTGGGGCCATGATTTAGTGAATTAATAGTAAGTTGCTCTTTTCTTCTTCTTCCACTGTTGCGGGCACTCCCTTATGGCACCGGTCCTTGGCAGAGGTAATTTGGGCTTCCAGTCGATCGGCGCCTAAATAGGTTGATGCTGAAACGTAATTACTATGACAATGGTATATAAAATTGTTCCTATTAATGTAGATTCAGCACCGGTTTGATGAATATGTGCTCTATGTACAAATTCAGCACCACTATTTTATATACTGGTATTGTTTGTTGAATCGTTGTTTAGTTACATTGACAATGGTCACCGGTTCTTTCCTAGCACCAGTTGTGGGGGGGGGATCGGTGATTGAAAGGCTGAACCTGCATAGGTTATATAACTCAACACCGGTATGTCAATAAATTTTCAATGCTCGAACTTTGGAGGATGTATGTTTATAGCACCAGTTTAACACCCTGTTTATAGCACCGGTATTTTATTTGTAAAACTGGTGCTTTATTATTTAATTTCTAATTTCCTCTTATTATTTATTTAGGCCCCACCGCGAATAAAAAATTTGGGGAAAATAACAAAAAAAAACTTAGAAGAGCCAAGAACACATAACGTGAAATTTAAATTGATGCTAAGCAATGAAATTTTAAAAAGGAATTCATCAATATGATAACTTTAGAATACAAGTAAATATGTCTGAAATTAAATGCTATTTGAAATACACAAGTTCAACATAAGTCCCAAATCGTTCGGAAGGCACATTCTCCCAAGTTTCACACCATGTGTCCTCAACGTTTGTTATATCCTAGCCATTGTATGCTCCTCTGGTCAGGGGAAACATCTACTATGTACAAAATAACTCAATGATTAATTACGTGAAAGTAATCAACAAGTAATAATAAGTTGGTCTGTAGTGCCCTCTAACTTAATGCTTTTTCTATTAAGTTTTTGCACAGGTACGGTTTGTTGAAGAACACGATTTAAAGAGTTGAATTTATGAAGTATTTATGCACCAAGGAAACATGGTGTGTATAACAATGTTTTACCTATGTATTTAACATTAAGTATGATTTAATGTTGAACACGACATGTTAAACATTCCAAGTAAACAAACCATGTCTACTTGGTGCTCATATACTACAAAATTTCCACATTTTAAATGAAAGAGTTCTGCAAATCTCACTGCACAGGTTCCATTAAGTTTTTGCACAGGTACAATTTGTTGAAGAACACGATTTAAAATGTTGAATTTATGCAGTATTTAAGCACCAAGGAAACATGGTGTATAACTATGTTTTAACTATGTGTTTAACGTTAACTATTTTTTGTTGTTGAACACATCAAGTTAAACATTCCAAGACCATGTCTACTTGGTGCTCATATACTACAAAATCTCTACATTTTACATGAAAGAGTTATGCAAATGTTACTAAACTTTCCACAATAGAAGAAGAATTACTTAGTGAGATGGCACTACATGAATATAGATAAATAAATACATCACGAAAAAAATCAAAATTCATCGCAAACTAGGCATAAACATCAAATTTATATTAACAAAACAAGCAAACGAGGCATGTAAACCTCAATCCACAACAACACAATTTAACAATAAACCTTTTTTTACCAAAAGTTTGTATACTCAATATCTATATAATATGATATATAGAATCCATTACCACGAAACACATACACTATTACCAACAATGGCATTGTAGTTGTTTGAGACAATTTGAAGTATGTCATAAACAACTTCCCACAACCTACTATATCTCATTCATTATAGTTCAAACATCAAATAACTAACTATAAAAAACCACAAAATCACAAAATGAACAAATGAACCTTTTACGGCGGCGGCGGTGTCGGGTCGTCGTTGATCAGAAGCATTGGAAAGGGTCGGTGTTGGGTCGGAGTCGTAGTCGGCTTCAGGTTGTCGTTGGTGAGGGCAAGTGGCGTGGTGGTAGTCGTGGTCGGCATCGAGTCAGCATGGTGGTCGGTGGCGATGAGGGCAAGCGGCGTGGGGCTAGTCGTCGGAGAGAGCTTAGTGGCGACCGGGATAGGAAGAGGTGGTGGGGGAGGAGGAAAAAGATGGAGAGGAGTTAGATGGGGGGATAATGGGATGGCAATGAGGTGGGTTAATTTAGGATTATAGATTTAGTTTATATAGGCATTGTTTTAACGGTTTAGATTCAATCAAGTAAAGAAATCAGTGGTGTAGATTTCATCTAGTTGTTTTTCTTCTTTTAAATAGGTGCTGGTTGACCCAAAGAAGCAGTGTTGATTTGGTAAGAAGCAGTTGCTTCAAGCTATGTTGGTATTTCCCCCAATTCGAGAGCAAGGAGCTGAAATATTTCCTTAGTCATGAGCACCTGTAAAAATACTGGTGCTGTTTTTAATGAACCGTTGCCAATAATACAATAAAACAGCTGTGTGGAGTTGCTTAATCCCAACGGAGATTATATTTACAGCACCGATATAACTAACTGGTGTCAATGGTTGAAAAACCGATGCCTACATTATTACTATTAGGCAGAAAATTTTCAGCCCAGTCAGTATTGGCGAGAAATGAATTATCGTGTTAGCATCGATTGAAAAACCGATGCAGAAAAATTTGACAAAAATTTAGATTTCCCGCCCACGTATAGACCATAATTTTTAAAATTTTCAACCCTAGTAACCATTAGCACCAGTAATTCAGCACACCTTACCCATGCTCATTTTCAATTCTACTATTTTGCAATATTTAATCTAAGTCCCTCTGTTGGGGGAAAGATTTTTTCAATTGTTTTTAATATTCAATTAGACAAAAAAGTAATCAATTAAACATTCAATAGAGCTCGTTTTTTGAGATTTTGTCCGATGGATACCCAAAAACCCTCCTATCATAACTTTGCTAAAATATCACTGTTGCCCAAATCTATATTACACCTTTTTTGTAGCCAAATAACCCCATATTTTGTATTCTTGGATTATTAAATGTTTTAAAATTGAATGTCATGTTTTAATAGAATTTGGTAAAGCGATAGTACATGTTCTAGAATATTTTACTCTAGATAACTTAGAAGTTAGGAAATCCAAACGAGAACTTTTCTTTGTGAGTTATTTCCACAAAAAAATGGATTTTTTATGATTTCTGGGAATTTACATTAGGGTCCCATAATGTAGAATTGCATCCATGCGGAATTGAATTCGGACGTCCAAGCAAATTTTTTACCTTTTGCAATTAGGTCCTTCAAAGAATCTTGGAATTGGCAAAACTCGAAATGGCCAATTCAATACTGCAATTGAGTATTGCATGATCATAACTACGGAATTATGACTTGATTGGGTAAATAGAACATGCTCAAAACTTATCATAGAAAACCAAGCAACATTTGCAGTGTTGCCCAAAACTATGTTTCACATTAAGTATTGATTTGAAACACTTGATTCTTGTTTTTATATCCAAAATAAATGAATTCTAAATGATGGAATTTTTTTAATGTATAAATATTAAAGGAATAATGGAAATTTATAATTTTTTGTTAATGGATTTTTAAAAAAATCAATCATTCCATTATGCTGGGAAAACGCCTAGCGGCGATTACAATGAGTGGAATTGACATCCAACCTAACAAGCCTCAAGCAATAACTAAGATATTGAAAGGATATCTAAATTACATGCCAACCAAACAGATCGTCTGTACTATTACAGATCAGAGGTCCAATAAAAACTACAACATCGCCCTCAGAGATATTAACTTACTTCCTGCGAAAATCATGACCACTTGTCAAAGAGGATCATATCACACATCAATATCACTACGCCAAACATAGATCTTCTAGAACTGTAACACCACTTGATCCAACCACGATCTATGTTGTCCAAACTATAAACACCTTGAAAAATACAGATCCGGCATATCAAAATTAATGGAAACCCAAAAGTAAAACCACAAAAAGAATTACAAACACACGATCTGAAAAGCATATCGAGAACAACACATCAACTTGAACAACTAAATAGAGTTATCATCATGAACACAACAATCTAATCAATCAGGTCAAAGAAGAAAAAATATGTGGAGATAAATTTCATGCTTATTGAATAACATAAATAAAAATAAAAAAATATGTGGAGATAAATTTCATGCTTATTGAGCATGTAAGGACATGTTCTTAAAGAAGGTAAATTATGATTCTATGAACTATTAAATTATACTACATATTCATATTATTTGAATAAATAATTATTTTCTAATTAAATAAGGGTAAAATGCATTCATACTCCCTAGTTTCTTGGTTAGTGCACATATACCCCCAGTTTTTCAAAAGTGCACATATATCCCTGGATTAGCTGTGACATTAAAACTCATACCCCTCCTGCCTGAGTCCGACGTTGACCTATTATTTTCTGGTGTTGGGCAATATTAAAATTACCAAAATAACCTCCACTTAATTTTTGAAAAGCTAAGGACCATATTACCCTCCACTGAACTGGGACCCACCCTTCATCAACATCGATCTAAAAATGCCTTGTCAAAATTTTGAGTTTAAAAATAGTGTGATCTGGACTAGGATTCGAAGCTCTTCATCCGCGACTTGGTCGGGTGAGATTTAGTTCCTGTTTCCAACCCTAATTCCAGTGGAATTCCCTCGTCTGAGTTGGATTACTCAAACGGATTCAAGATATGGGGAAAAATCCAAAATTGGTTTCAAATTTTTTTGATTTTTTTAAGGGCAAAACAATCATTTCCTTTGGGTCAAATAATGACCAAAGTTGACCAATTTTCCATGTCACCGGGGGTACAAATGCACTTTCAAAATGTCACCAGGTGTACAATTGCACTTTCAAAAAACTAGAGGGTATATGTGCACAAAATAAGGAACTGAGGGGTATAAATGCACATTTTCATTACACAATTTTAGTGAACTAATATATTATTAATTAACGTAATAATTGCATTAGTTTAGTTTTATGTACATAAAATATAAGCAAAAATAAACTCATAAAGCAAAAATTGACAAATAAAAAAGATTTTTTTGGGAAAAAATCACTTTTCCATAGGTTTATATAAAGACGGACTTGAATTAGAATTATAGAAAGATAAAAGATTTTAGTTGCAATATTAAAAGATATATTATGCAACGTGTAAGAGTTATAATACCCGATAAATGTAATTCAAAATTTTTATTTTAATTTCATCTAATTTAAAATTTAATATTTTCATAACTTATAAAAAAATCATCTTTTATAAAAGATCATCAGGAAAAGTTAAAAGGAATAAGCCTAATATGCATACGTGTCACTGCCACAATCAAGAGAATGTTCCTCGCTTTCCCGTCTTATGGACAAGTCAAGGAAGATTTTTCCTATACTCATGCTCCTCACATCTTTGATATAATGGTTCAATTTGAACAGGCCGTAGGAAGAAATTAAAATTCTAACATCTCATTTTAAACTCTAATTTAATTATTTTTTATTTAAACAGTTCAGCAGTGATTCATCGAGCTTGTTTAGAATTTGTAATGTAGGTTGAATCGCTGTTTTTCGAAACATTCTGAAATGAGGTATTACGCCCCCCTTATTGTACTTCAATTTTTATATTAATAAATAGGTAGGTATCTATCAAACTCACCACCATAACAGGTGATGTTTTTTTTTATAAATTTTTAAAAGTGATACATTGTTAGATTTTTTATAACGTACATTTCTAAATATTAATTTTTCAATTTTTTATTATTTATGATCAGTAAAAAGTATTTAGGATCATTAATTTACTTGAGTCACTTGTTGAAAATTAAGGTGTGCAGATTGAAATATCAAGAAAGAAAGAGCTGCCATAAAAAAAACTATCAAGCTGTTCCTATCTTCAAGCTAAGGTTGAATCTCTCCTTTTTGGGCTGGAACTGATTGTTTGTTAAGGAAATAGAAATTATTTCCTTGTAGGAAATGTTATATATGGTAGTTACCTTAGAGAATTAGTTTTCCTATAGAATTAGATATAGAGTTAATTTTCTTATGAACTTGGAATCCTTAACCTGTTGGTCTTTGGTTTTTGTAGCCCTATATATTGTAACCCTCATCATTGATGAGATGTGTCATTGATTTGATATCAATACACCATAAATAAAAAAATTATATATTTTAATATGGTATCAGAGTGGGTTCGATTTGGTACCCCTTATCTTTAACTGTTTTCCTCGAGTTGCCGCCACCAACATCAGTCGTGCATTCTGATCACGCGCAGCTGCTGTCCAGTCGCCGCTGCTCTCTAATTCTCATTCGTCGAGCGTCGTACCCTTACACCAGGTTGTCGTGATTATGCGACATTGTCCTTGCTCTCTGATTGCCGTCCGTCATAGCCTTCCACCAGGTTGCCGCGATCGTCCGCGTTGTCCCTGCATGATTTGTCGTGCCGGTACTTCTGGTCACTGCCGATCTTCGTAATTTACTGTCATGTCTGATCTCACCTCTGGTTCCGGTCCCGATGTTGCTGAGCAAGCCCGCATTGCCATCGGAGCTCAGGCCGTGAGGCCGTGGTCATTAACTAATTTGTTGAATTTTCTCAAATTACTTTATTCCTATACTATTATTATTTTGGCTGTGTTCGGGATAAATACTGGTCTTACTACCATTCTACCGATGCCGTTGTGTCCTTCCTACCACCGTCCCCGCTCTAAGCTGCCGTCGTCACTTGAAGGATCTCCGCCGCTTACCGTTGTTGCTCACCGATGGATCATGTGGTTGATTTCATCATTACTGAATTTGAATACTACTCTATCAGCTGCTACTGATACTATTGCTGCTGCTACTTCTACCGCCACTAAAGTTAATTGAATCACATTCAATGGTGATTTGTTTTTAATTTTTTTTAATGATTAGCAATTTCATAATCGTTGGACATTCTTGATCATCGTGCTCCAACTTGAGGGAGGGTGTTAAGGAAATAGAAACTCTTTCCTTGTAGGAAAAATTATATACGGTAGTTACCTTAGAGAAATAGTTTCCTAATAGAATTAGTTATAGATGGTAATTTTATTATATATTTGGAATCCTAAACCTGTTGATCTTTGTTCTCTGTAGCCCTATATATTATAACCCTCATCATTGATGAGATGTGTCATTGATGTGATATCAATGCACCATAAATAAAGTTTTAAATCAACTCCATAGACATAGAGTGGACTATGAACTGCTAGTGAAGATATTTCAGAGAAAAATTTAATACACTTTGGAGAAGCAGCTCAGAAATTAGACAAATATATACTCCCCCCGTCCCACTAATATTGGCATAAGTGCTTTATGCACGTTATCCAAGACACGTGTTCGGCAGTTAATATCTTTACCTA
>JAULKK010107848.1:0-17466 GCA_032355705.1 Rubia peregrina
GACACATAATTTTGGATCAATTGGGATCGGGACAGCGACCCGCTCTAACCCATGAACACCCCTAGTAGCTGGTATGGTAAGGGATTCATGCATTTTTTTTTCCATAGTAGTTGCAAATTAGATGATTAGGTTGAAAACGTGGAGGTGCTTAAAGTAGTAGCATGAGAATTAACAGAGTAACACCAAATTAAAGATATTAAAGAAACATTGAATAAAAAAAATACGAGCGACATTACTACTGCAATACTAAAATTCTGAATTCTAAATACGTAAATTCACTGTAAATCTGAAAATAATTGCCAACACAAACAGTAGATGCCCAATATCCCCAGCAATGGGACGTTTCAGTCTTAAATTTTAATATTCAGAAAAGGAATCACTTTGATTTTAAATAAGCCAATCATGGGGACACGTTTTATTCCACTCCAAAAATATCACCTTTTTCCGAACAGTAAAAGGAGGAAAAAACGATATCCAATCGGGAAAAGGAAATAAAGAATTTGGGCACTATTTAACCCTGCAAATCACAAGAATCGGGAAAACCCTATTCGAAGAAGAAGAAGTTATGGCTTTTTCTGATCAACAGCTTGAAGAGTATAAGAAGAAGTACGATCTCGTTTCCAAGGAAGAGCTTCAAAAGTGAGAATTATTTTTGAAAGGTTAACTGAATTTGTCCAGAACGAGAGGAAACGAGAGCTCCAAGATGGCGTAAGAGCTGTTCGAACGTTGCCGTCGAATTTGAAGCACTTGATGTCCGGATCGACGACGAAGGCCTTTAAATTGGGGTGCTTGGCAGTGATCTTCGGCATGATTAGGTCGTAGACGTCGTTGGGGAGGTGCGCGAGGGTGGCGCCGCTGTCGATCACGGCCTTCCGCCCGTAGTCGAAGAAACTCTCCGTCGGGATGTCGAAGGCCTCACCGTTGAGCTCGGCTTTCAGCATTGTGACGTAGTAGTGCTGCACGTCTTCGGTCATTGGTGTGGAGTTGAACTTGGGGTCCACGACTTGGCCGATGGCGAAGATGCCGCCGCCGTTGACGCTGTCTAGGCAGTGAGCGAACATCTTCTTGGCTTTCTTGGCGGCGGCGAGTTGGGAGATGACGGAGGAGTTCCCTTGGCCAAGACCGACGATGCCGCTCACATTGTCGGTGGAGGTTCCCTGCTTGCCGCCTTTTTACCTGTTGAAAATGATTTCTGCTTCATATTAGTCAAACCACATTTATAATTGGAGTTAGAAGAATGTACAAAGTATAGTTTTAAACAGGCTTAGACGGAATAAATTTATAATTGATGTAACTAGTGTGATGATTCGATTTTTATTTTTATTTATTGCAGTGAAATTTCTATAATTTAAAAAAATGTACTATTACAATATATTGAAACGATGTTTTTTATGATTAGTCTAATTGTTAATGTTAAATGTGGCCATGTGAAGGTTTTGTATGTGGAGAGGTGAACGTCCAATCAATTGTTGACAAGTGTTAATTTCTTGAGTACATACATTCTTATTTTTCTCCCATAACTTTAGCTTGAATTTAACATATATCAAGAATTGATTTGGCCCTAACTTTCCCACACATACAAAACCTCCATACATGAAATTTTCTGGTAAAACCAAAGACTTTATTATACTTGCATGGAAATATTTATTATGAAAAATGTCAGTAAAGATCATTTAAAAGGGAGGGTGTAACATGTAAGTTTGATTGTGTCAGGTAACCAAACTTTAATGAAATAACATCACCTGAGCAACCGAATGAAATCTTGCCATCAAGGTCGCCGGGTTTATTAGCCGCGGTGGCCGGATCGAAATGGATGGTGTCCGTCACGAAGAACCCCGCCATCTGGCTCCCATCCGCATAGGTGATGTGATACTCACACGGTTTGCTTGGCTCTTTGCATGAAGACTGGTTATTATAAATCACGTTGCACATATCGTCGTTGCACCCAATCTGCTTCCCGGAGCTGGACGCCGTGAGATCGTACAGGTTCATCTCCACCCCGAGCTTGCTTTCCTTGGGGCACGCCTCGCACCCCGCGCAGTTCACCCACAGGATGTCGCTCCCGGTGTCCACCTGCACGTAGAAGTCCTTGGCCGGAGTCCCGATCGCCAGCTTCGTGAAGTAGAGTCCGGAGCCAGCGACCTGGTGATAAAATGTAAAACTTAGAATGATCGGTGAGTGTGTATTGATATATATACTCCTTCGTCCTCGTATAATTTTCTTACTTGCCTTATGCGGTGCTCTTTCATTAGCGTCTTACTTTCATTTTGGGTAAAAAAATATTAAATATGAAAAATAAAGATGAAATGATTTTTAGTCTGCGTATCATTTTTATCTTTACATTTCTACAATTTTAAAGAATGATTTTGTTTTGTTTCGAGGGAGTATAGGCAAGTACAAAGAGTATCACAATTATACAAGAAATATGCTCTCTATTCTGCTAATAATTTTCTATTTTTCACTTTGGATCGTGCCACTGCCCTAGTTTAATTTGTAACATTTTCTTATAATCATAATTTTCTAATTAATCTACTATATTTATTTCTTCAAAACTCCAAATTTACAATTATTTAATATTCTTTTACATAACTCGTGGCATCCCCCATCCAAAACTTTGTGAAAATTAATTTCTACGTCGCCAAAATGCAAAATATACTTGCACACCAGCTTACAAAAGAAATTGAATTACGTGTATATAGGAAGTTAAATTTGGAATGGATGGAATACGGTACTCCATCTATTTTCTTAAGTTTTGCATACTTTTTATTTTTGTGTGTTTTGTTAAGAATGACACATTTCCTTTTATATCAAAAAGTGAATCATTTTCAACAACTAATTAAATTTTTCTCTACGCTCAATTCTCTCCACACATTTCAACTTACAAAAATAACAAGTTGAAAAACAATCAATTTCCTTACTCCATTTGTCCCAATTCAAATTGTCTACTACCTCCGTCTCACTTTAAACTTTCTAATTGCTTTTTGAGAGTCAAACTTTAAAAACTTTGACCATATATATAAAATTAATATATAAATAATAAATATATCATGTGACATATCGTTAGATTTGTCTTAACGTCTATTTTCTAAATATTAATTTTTTATGCGATGTTATTATATACAACTAGAAATATTTACAGTCAAACATGCTCATTGAAGACCGTGAAAAGCAATTCAGAAGTTTAAATGGGGACGGAGGAAGTATATTATTGTTGAAATTCGGTAATAAAACCTTGTAATATTGAAGTTACAATTGAAACTAAAATATTGAATTTTTTTTACCCATTTAAAGAGAGAAAAGAGTACTAATAATAAATAAGATAAATATATAATATATACACATTATAATTATAATTAATTATAATTAATAAAGAAATAAAAAATCAATAGAATGGGGTGGGCGGTCAACCCACCCCAATGTGTCTTAAGACACCATAATAATTTGCAATATGCAAAAGTATGGCTTATGCAGCCAGCAGCCATTTTTTGTTTGTATAAGATTATGCAATCATTTTAATCTGAAGCCTTGAACCATGTGCCAAATGATGAAGCCGGCCAAAGGGTTTAAATCGACCAAGCCTCTTTATATATACCAAGGGGGATTAATTCTTCAAACTTTTTTCTCTAACTAAAGAGAATAAAGGATTAGATTATCAGGGTAAACAAAAAGTTTATAGTGATAATCTATCCTAATACAGATTGAGTGTTGATGCTGTAATGTGTCGGTCCACAAGATAGCATTTATGATTGCTGTTGAGAAGAGTAAATACTCATAATCCTTGCAGCATTTGAGCATGACATCATCAGTAGCAGTAGCATCCAAAATAGATTCATGTAAGTCATCAAAATGAAAGGAGTTTATCACATGCTATAACCATATTCTAGAGCTTTTCTTCAGTGAATCATCCAACTGAAATGAGGTGATTAATCCATGTGTGTTAAGGACATCCATCGAGACCTGAGAAATCTACAAAAAGTAGAGAAGGTATATTAGCAGCATCCATCCAAGGAATGTGGCAATTCGATCCTCAGATCTGGTGTTCCATTTTTATCCATCATGAGGAGTCCCCTTGCTCTCAATGATAAATCCCTTCTATGAAGCACTCTGTCCTCTTTTCTCACCAAACCCTCTTTTGCAATAGAATCTGCAACTTGATTAGCCTGTCTAGGGATGTATGATATTTGAACATTTTCTCTAAGTCTAGATATGTGATCAGCTATAGAAAACAACATCCAATCAGGTGACACGGGAGATGCAATGAAATGAACAGCAACAAGACTTCCAGGAATGCATTTAGGTTGAGTACATTTTTAATGTACTTTAAACCCTTTTCAATGGCAAGCAATTCAACATGAAGTGGTGAGAACGCACCCGTGGAAAAAGAGGATGCATAAATGAAATCACCTAGATGATCTCTCGCTATCAAACATAATCCTTCCTTTCCATCTACCCAAGAAGCATCAACATTAATATTTAGTGTGTCAATTGGTGGTTTGTCCCATTTAGTCTTGCAGAAATTTATTTTAGGTGGAGGTTTAAGAGGTGGTATGATACCAGGGGCATAAGAATCCATCTCAGAGAAATCTAAACTAAGAGAAGATTTAGCAAGAAGCATATTATATACATCCTCTGTAATACACTTAACCACAGCCCTATATGACATTCTAGTTCCATAAAAAATCCAATTGTTTCTAGCCTTCTACAGATTCCAGCAAGTGTATGAAGGGATTATGATAATTAATGAGTTATGAAATTTAGAGTGAGTGTTACAGTTCCACATAGAGCTCAATCTGTCCCATAAATTATCCATATTGAGGATAGGCAATGAGAGAATATGCTACAGATTTTAGTCCACACTCTTTGAGCAAAACTACACTAATTGAAATAGTGATGAATAGAGTCTGTACTTTCACATTCAATGCATTTTGATGCAATTTGGAAACCAAAAGTTATAAGTACATCATCAAAAGGAAGTATTGCATTTAAAAGTTTCCACATGAAGATAGTAATTTGAGTAAAATGCCAAAATAACCCTACCTTTACAACGAAAGTGCCAATATAACCCTGTAAAACCAGAATGTGCCAAAATAACCCTAACTTTATTAAGTATGTGCCATAATAGCCCTTGGATCCGTTAACTGTGCTGGTCAATGCCGTAGTTGACTGGTTTTGTAGCAAATGCCTATTTTACCCCCCCTTTTGAAATAAAATAAAAATAAAAAAGTTAAGAAGACACATTTGCCCCTTCTTCTTTTGGTCTTCTTCTCCAGAAGATGAGTTGAAGGTCTTCTTCTTCTCCAGGTACATATCGATCCATTAAATGTTTAGTTGTCATTTCAATCTCTTGAAATTTCACATCATTTTCTAAATGATTGACTTATCTCCTCTCTGCTGATCTGGTTGTGATTTGAATAGATGATAATTAGTGGTAGGTTAAGATGATAATAGATGGTCTTCTTCATCCTCATTCCGATTCTCCATCGCCCTCCGCCGTCGTTATTCTCCAGTAGTTCTCCTAACGCTGCTCCATCTACTTCCATCATTCTCCCACCCACTGCTCCTTGATTTGGTCCACCGTGCCTCGATTTTCTCCGCCCAAATCAGCTTACACAGGTATGCCCTGAAACCCAAAGTTTGTTGGACGAAGGTGATTTGGGGGTTTTGATTCCAGCTGAAATGGTCAGAGAGGGTGTTTTTGTATGACTATGTGGCGTGGTGGTGGCTGGACGGCGCGGGGGGGGGGTAGCTGGGATGCCGATTGGTGAAGGATATCCGACGGAAAAGGTGGTGGGGCAGTGGTGGGAGAGGATTTGGTTGGTGGCAAGTGGTGGTGGGAGGGGGGTGGCCGGTGGCTGAGGAGGTGGTCCAGGTGGCTGATGGGGAGGTGGTAGTGGCAGATGGTTTGGTGGATTCTCTGCACCTGAAATCACATCGCCATTGGATCCTCCCCGTTGCTATTCCAAGAACCCACCACCGCCAGCCGCACGAAATTCTGGTCGTTTAAGGGTTTGGCGGCAGTGGGGTGAGGTGGTTGTGGGGGCGGTGGTAGGGTGGTGATGGCTGTTGGTGGTAGTGTAGTGGTGGTGTAGTGGTGGCGAAAATTTAATTTAGCAAAAACATAATTTTAAAAAAGAATTTTAAACATAATTTTAACTATAATTTTAACATAATGCTAAAACAGAATTTTAATTTAGCAAAAATGCCTAGGGGTAAATTAGTCTTTTCCTGTCTAGTCAACTATCGGAAATTTAAGTCAACGTCGGAATCTGATCGGAAGGTTAGATTGGCACATACTTTATAAAGTTGGGTTAGTTTGGCACTTTCTGATTTTACAGGGTTATATTGGCACTTTCAGGCTAAAGACATGGTTATAAAAGCATTTCACCCTAGTAATTTTCAGTGAAATTCTTCGGTTCCAAATGTTTTTTAGCGACAAGAAATTACCTGAAGTTGGTGCACTTATCCCATATGCAGATTTGAAACTAAAAGAGCCTGAATAACTTGGTTTCCAAACCAACCTATCAACTCTTTGATGGACTACAACAGTTCCTTGCAAGAAATTTATCAAGTCCTGTGAGAAGAGATGCGTTAGTAATGGAATGAAGTTTATTTTCAATAAACTCCCGTACAGTACATGCTTCATGTATTCCCAGTACCAGTTGGCCAGCTGAAGCAATGATGGAACCATATCCAGTCCAATTTAAATACCAAAAAGAGCATTTTTCTTGACCATGAATAATCACAGAATTTTGTTCAGCCAACAGATTAACTGATACAATCCTTGCCCAGTTCTGTGATTTTCTATTGGTAGGGGATAATGACCAAATAAATTTTAACCATATGGGATAATTCTTCAGACTTCATTCCAAAGAAATATCTCTCCCCCTTCTTTCTTACAAATAAAATACAAGGAAATTTAACTTTTTGGATAGGAACAACGAAATTGGGCTAATTTCAAAATACTGAAAACTACGTTCAATCCAGTGAGTATTTTCATCGCCCTAGCACGAATTGAATTAAAAATTTATAATTGCATGCTATTTTATGCCTGTTAATTTTAAATGTGTTATTTGAGAATTTTATATAATGCATGAAATGTTTATAGGTATTATTATCTTTTCATGTTTATTATTTTGTTTCATAATAATTAAGCATGGAGTGTACTTTATCATATTGTGCTTAATTATTGTGATACTATGTGAAATTAATTAATGATTATATGTGGATGACATACTTGTACTTTATCTTGTCGTGTCAAATTTGACTATGTGCTACTTGATTGCTTGTCTATGTTTATCGAGGTCCCCGACGCGATTGAAATTCAGTCTAGATCGGCGGGGAACGGTATTGACCAGGCTGTACGACTAGATCAGCTACTCGTGGCATTTCTGGTATGCTAGCATAACCATCTGTTATTGATATGAGCTCGTAACTAAAAATATTGGGTGTGATTGACGGATATGGATTTCTGGATCGTGATAGCCTTCATGCACCACTGTAGGGTTTATGCTCGGATGCCAGTCACTGTAGCCATATAGGAACTTGACTCCGTCTTGGCATATCCTATTTGTATCATTTTACTATATGCTAGGATCTTTGTGGCTATTTACTTTATGTGATCAATAAATATAACTTGGTAAATATTGGCGATGGAACCTTACTAAGTAAGGAACTTGCCCTAGTTTAAATAACCCTAACAGGTGTAGCTGAACAGTTAGAGTGAAGTGTGCTAGTGCCTTTACTTCTTTTGGGGAAGGATCCCGGGTGAACCTTAGAATATTTTGGTTTAGGTTGTATTATAGTTATGTAAAATATTAATGTAAAACCGATCCTTACCGAATCCTTTAGAACTTTGCATGTACTTTAGTTAAAACTCATGTTTAATCCTTGCATTAAGACTTTCACTGTAATAGTAAGTTAGGTTTTGGATTTCTAAATTTCTTCCGCATAACTGTATTTGCTCGTTACTGCATTTGAGTAATTCGATCCGTTGGATTCTCGGTAGCACGCCCAGTCTGTCCCGATACTTGCTTTGAGGAAGTGGGTCATGGATATGAGGTGTTACATTCATTTTTTAAAAAAATTATATTTTTCACTCTCTTTCATATATTTTCTTGGCAAAATTTTAAGAAACACCGTCTTAAAATTGTTTATGCAACGTTCAATAGTTATAAATTTATGAATCAATTAATGCAACTCAAAAATTTTATCTTGATTTCTTCTAATTTGCAGGTTAAACCATGATATTCCTATAACTTATTGAAAAAATATTTTTCAAGAGACGGACTCTATTTCCTTTACACATTAACTGTTTTCATAACAAATTAGTGACATGGACGAAGTATCAAACAAGAAAGTTAGTCAAGGTATAAATTAGAAACGACACCAGACAATTTGTTTATTGCTCATTGTCCATATGCTGCAGATTGTTCCCGTGATCGACGAATCGATACCAGACAATTCGTTTATTGCGCATTGTCCATATATACTGCAGATTGTTCCCGTGATCGGAGAATTGAATTTGACTGAAACGAGTCCTCTCATTTGAAAATTCCACTTATAGCGTCATCGAGTGCATCAACAGTTGCAGAATACAGAAACAGGAAGATCACGGACATCATCACGTTGGCCGTTGGCCGTTGAAAAGTTAAAACCTAACTTAATGACAATTCAGAGGGATTGGTCAAATAAGATGTATATATATACACCTTATTTGTGTGTAGGATACCATGCATCTTAAGATTCTTAACATCGATCACCACACCTTTACAATTAGCTGCTAGAGAAATACAGATATTCAGGTTTGAGTGAAATTCGCAACTTATTTTTTAATCATGTCTGCTTCCATTGAAGCCCTTGCAATGGCCGGTGTGAACTACCTTGAATACCCTATGGTGTATGAAGACGAGGAAGACGAGGTTACTCCACCACATTTGCTAGCTGAGGAGGAGTCATTAGATGAAGAGATACCAAGTTTGTGTGGCAAGCAGCGTTCTGAGTCAGAAAGCTCTCAAAATTCTGGGTAATGATCAGCCTAGAGATGGAGATGGTCATGTATTAGGGCATTCTGCACGAGTTCAGCCATTCAATTCTTTATTTGTTTTTTTCCCAAAATGATTCTTTATTTGTTTTTTTAAATGATTCTTTATTTGTTTGTAGTTTAGAGTGTTCTTTGCGAATTTTGTGATACTGATCAGTCAGAATAATGTTTCGTGCTTTTTCGATATTTTTGTTTTATGAATTTCTTTCAAGACTACTTTGAATTAAAATCCATTGATAATCGTTTTCACTCTACTACTATACTGCAATTTAAAAAATAAATAAATAATGATAATCTTAGAAACAGGTAATCAACAATTAAAATTCAAAAGAATCGTACTTATACAAGACTACCAACCTCATGTTGTGGTTGAACGTTAAAGTCATCCACCTATGTTGATTCAATGGAGGTGGTCGATAACTCTCATTTTTCTTGCATCCTTCAACTATCCGTAAAAGTTCCCATCTACGAGATAACCATTTTCATTTTATTGTGTCATGGCCAAGTTTTTCAAATCTCCACATACAAAATGACATGCATGACTAATGTCGGTCATGCTGTCCGTTGGGGCGACAGCTGGTGGCTGATACCAGTGATCATTCATACCATTTTCTAACAAATACACCATCTATGCCTAGAAACAAACATCATACATGCCTAGAATTTTCTTAACGTATACATGACATTATATTCACAACAGCAATAGTAAAAAAACATAATCTATAACTTAAACACCTAACAAAATCACCATGACTTATTTAAATATTAAAATCTTCTGTTCATCAGCTTATAGAATGATTTTTTACCTACAAGATTGAACTTTAAATATAGGAATTGAATAATCATTATCTTAATTTTGATCAAAACATACCCCCACGCCTATTTGTTCCCCCAGCCCCGTAGAGATGCACAACTCTTTTTTTAATGAATAGATAGAGCCCCGATACATTCTGGAATATTGTATGTAAAGGTAAATGTACTATTTTTATCCCTTTTTCGATGTCTGTGTGAGGACCTTTGTGAATGTATTGGAATGAGGATGTTTGCCTTTTGCAACAAGTAGCCCACAACACAGACTCATAGGCTTTCCTACTCTTATCCGTAAGTCATATCTATTCATAGTGGGTCAGAACTGGACTTTCTAAAGACCAAGACACCAATGTTGATAGTAAAGAGATATCAGAGAGATCTTTAGCTGTAGTCGTATTTTATGTCAAACTTACCATCATTGTTGATGTGAATGAAGCCACCTGAGAAAGGGATAAGTTCCCCACCCCTAATAGCTAGTCCCATGGTAAGTGAATTTAAATTGCATTTATTGAAAATATCATCCAAATGATTTTGAATAGAATATCCGCTATATAAGTAAGAGGGAGAATTCCAGTATTGAGAGAGAAGTCTATGCCCATATTATATAAAATGGGTAGTTGTAAAAAGATGATATCAACTTATATATTTCATCATCACAGTGAGCAATAGACCGTACTTTTTCTATAAGTCATGGCCCGGAGAAAGTAATTACTGACTTCGAGCATTTAAGTTGAAGAAGAGAACCCATATCCCTCCATTCTTGAATGGTATTGAGGTCATGGATTAATGGTATGTCTTTAGAAAAACTAGAGAAGCTACGGACAAGCGTTCGAAAAAGCTCGGGGGGGGGGGGTACGATGAGTCTCCATAGTTAGATGAGTGGATTCGCCCGTGCTAAGGTGCATCACCACTTGCTAATAAGTATCACGATGACCCTCTAACATAGACAAATTCCATGGGGGCACGAAAGATCACAGCATCCCTTGGAGTGTAGGGCCTGACCTAGCATAGAGGTGTACTTTGGTACAAAAAATTACCAAAGTGCGGACCATAATCTGTATTTTACCCATTCCTTGCTTTCTAATGGATCCGATACTGCGAGGAAGATCAAATAGTTGCCAACTAGTCTTGGCGGGAGAGATTACTTGTAAAAAGACCCTCGTATTTTTCAATTATAAATAAATAAGAACTTTGATGGAGATTTATATCATCATTCAGGTCAATAATGATTAAGATCGTAAAAACATTAGCCTGTAATATTGCTATACCTAATTTCTGACTTGTTAATGCAAGAAATATAAATAAAGGACCAATATCTCCTATGAAATATAAAAGATCACACATACATAACATAGTCCAAGAAAACCCACCTAAAATCTTTACTGAACTATGCACGACCATCATATTAGAAAATAAAGGTATTTCTGAGCTTAATGCGTGAAAACAATGAGAGATTAGCTCAAGGATTAAAGGGGATAACCATAGTGGGACTCCTGGGGGTGATAAAAAGCTTTAAAATTGAACCTCATTTCTTTGAAATCCCACTATAGTGATACCAATAAAAATGGAAAATGAGAGTTGCAAATGTGAAACTATAAGGTTTCATACATTGGAGATTACGAAATAACAAAAATGTCAGAGTGACCGAGATACAAGGGGGAACTTTTTGTTTAATATTTTGGAAAGACCATTTTTTGTTCGTTTACCGGGTTCAGCACGAAATCATAAATAAACTCTACCAAAGACTGCCAAACATTTGGTACCGAGGTTCCTCCTCACTTTTTCGTAACAAAATGAAGTAAAAGCAGGACAAAACTAAGGATAAGTAGGATAAATAAATGTGGATTTATGAATGAGAAATACAAGTTTCCTATCTTCATAGGAATCAATAGGAGAATGGTAAATTGCTCAAGAGGGCTGCCAACTAACCTCGCTAGATCCAGGAAATCTTATAGGCTTTACTTTCTATTCCCATGTTCAAATCATTTAAAGTTCCATTCATAAATGAGAGATTGTTGCTTTCCCAATGAAAGATGATATGCATAATTGGTTGAGATAAAGAAATTCCCTCCAGAAAGCCTAGCCCCGCACTAGTGTAGGAGGGAGCTTTTAAAGGGGGTTACATCGACAATAACGAGGTTTAAGGAATCGCCTTTAAAAAATTTCAACGAAGGTGGTTAAAAACCGCCTTTAATTTGGGAATAGACCTGTCTTTAAAAGTTTTCGAGCTTGGAAACTTGGGGCTTTCCATCGTATCTTGCATACAGTTTCCGATCTCATAAACTTCATTAATTTTGAGCTCAAAAACTAACAATTGCTTTGGTTAGTCTATTCTTAAATTTGAAATTCATTTCTGGAATCGTGTGGTGTTTCCAGTCTGTCTCTGGATCTAGAAATTTTTTGTTGGCTATTTTTCTCCCTTAATTTGGTTTTCGAGCTCGGAAAGTTCCTCGTGTATCATGTTTCTGAGTTTGCAAAATATATTCTGACCAATAGAAAATTACAATCAATGAGCCCAAATCATTTTAGGACTCGGAAATATATCCGGTCTTTTGGTATAAATTGTTTTTCATTAATATTCCCAGCACAAAAAATGGCCCGATACACAGCCACAATTTTAAAAACAATAAAAGATGGTATCTTACACCTTAGCAAAAATCTATAGAGAACGCTAACCAAGTAATAATTTATAGATAGGAATAGAAATTACTACAAATCTATTCCGACATTTATAAGCTTCAATGTTTATCTAACTTGAGATACCTTACCAATATCGGGATTCCCCAGTGTTGCTGATCGATTGAGATACCCTACAAATGTACACTTACCTTGTCAAGTTCAAGTACATCTTCTTGAGTTTTATCTACGCACTCGGTCGCGTATAACATCACATAATAGCCACACTCCCAAATATGTGCATGTTTCTTGTACTAATTGTAAAAAAAACATAATTAGTAAGACACATCAATTTAGTATGGTATATTGCAGGAAAACATATTGGTAGACCATCTTGATTTTGACCACCTCAAACGATGTATTTTTTTGCCGCTAGTTTCCTTCATTGCATATTTCAAAATCTTGATGAACACAACCGACGGTTGGAAGTGGACGGAATCCATTCAATACACCCGCTTATTTGAGGGGACTATCAATATCAATCTCCAATGTTTCATGATTACGAAAAATTATTTATTCTTCAAAAAATTCCAGAAACAATGTTGGTAAAGAAATTGAACGTAGTAAATAACCTCTCGATGGATGGCGCAACAAAAACCTTCTTATCCGTTCGGCCTATGCATTTGCGAATGTAGTCGATCCTCTCTTATTTAGTAAAACTAACTTCTTATAACATGACTGGGCACATATATCCAATCCATGCCTTCTTTTGATTGTTGGTAAAAAAAACACATATCTCGACAATTTAAAATTAGATATATTAATTTGTATTAATAATGCTCAGCGTAATTAAAATTGACTTTCATAATAAAATTAAGAAAATCACTCACAAGGTGTAGATTGACATCATTGTTTGATTAACTTGGTCACATCGCCATACGTCTTCAAAATCACTCTATAACAACATGATTTCACGTTTGCATATGTATACTCATTCATTTCCCAAGAATGTGCATGTTGAGTTTTGATAATGGGGTTGTAGCCAATTATAAAAGCACAATTACGAGGTGAGGTGAGACTTGATGGATGTGTGCTCTTGCCAATGGAGTTTTTGGGACCAATTTGGGGCTTTGTTTGACCGTTTTTGGGGTCGTCTTCACCGGTTTTGGTAATGCAGGCCTTGTCTCCTTCTAATGTCAATCCTTGATAGGATCGGCGTACATAAGTCTACGGTGCCAAATAAGGAACATTCCCCGGGTAGGGCCAACTTTCTTGTATTCTCCGTTTGGGATTGGCAAAGGGGTGACCATCACCAATGGATTCTCCAAGGAAACCCTCGAAAGGCCTTCCACAATAGGTATGGAGTGATGATGTTTCATTTAGCTCATGCAAAATCCCATCGGCAACATGGAGTAACCCACCATCTATGTCTTGATCAATGTATAGTTCTCACAGACATGATGTCTAAACCACATCCAAAATAGGTATTAAATGAGAAAGTAAATTCTTAGGGACATAAAAATAGGTATTGAAATATCTCTTGTACTTCTTTTTTTCAAATTCGAGGACGACATTTTTGAGGTTGTAGGGTTTGAACAATTGCCTATCGATTCTTGGATTTTGAAAATTTTCCTCATAATTTTCCTCAATTTCTCCGGGAGAATTTTGTGAACCCCGAGATGGCAGTTTCCAATCGGGCATCAAGTCCTATAAATTGTCTGTTAGAACTAGCCCGGTATCTTGGAATGATTTCCAAATTAGAAGGTCTTGTTTCTCAATTCATTTGTCTTGGACTTGGGCTATTTTCTCGCAAGGTTTGGATTCTCGAGGGTTCTGCTCCACTGTAGGACCATGCAATAATGAATGTCTCCCGTTGGGTTAAGAAACTACCCACGCCCCTAGCACGGCCCTGATGGTCGCATTTTTTGGTTGCTTCATAAAAGTTATCGTGTTAATCCCTTGGAATGAAAGGCCCTTGAAATTGATCATTCTTCAATTTTTCTAAGTAGAAGCATTAAAAAGAAAACTTTGTTATTTCAATATGCTATTAATAGAATGAAAATTAATAATATATTCACTTAAAATTTACATACCACTCTTTCGGCAAAAAAATTTCTCTTCATCCTTCACATATACACCATCTTTGTTCTGTTGGCCTTTGAGAAATAGATCGCACAACTCAATGTCATCCACACTGATCGGTTGAACCGAAACCCTAGCCTCATCTTCCATCATCCCACCATCTAATGAGATTCACACATCTTGTTCTAGACTTTCTTTCACTAGCTCGATTGCTCCTAAGGCATAACCCACATTGCTCAAACAACGAGGAATTACATTATTTGCATTAATCCTTCGTTTATCTTGCCTTGTACCCTAAGTTAGGATGTTAGTTTCGTGTTATCTCTATATACATTTTAATATAATTAATCACACTGATAATTTGAATATTTAATTACTAACTTTATCACTATTCTCCAAAGCCATTTTCTTGTGAATCTCCCGGATCTCCGGTTGAATGTGCGTATAATTTACCTATGGTCGATCACCTTTCTTATCGCTAAATATGTAGGCTCGGAAAAAAAGTGTATTTATATTCACGTCAACTCTTGGACATCATGAACATAGCCTTCTTTTGCAAAGCACCCACATCCCGTGTTTCGATTTCAAAAGGCCTCTACGGGGATTATGAAAGACATGGATATAGGGATGGGGAGTACATGTATAGATAAAATGTTGAAGAAAAATTATGGAAAAGGGATTCACTAAAGCTACCTTGCATTCCATCCACAAGGTGTCCTTGTAATCTTTTGGGACATCATGCCAATTATCATAGCGGATATCAGCCCTTGTTCTACCAACCTTAGAAACCTAACTGGACCAATAGGCACATTGCTCCAACACACAGTTGCCCCAACTTGTCAAATATCAACGACGTAACTTTTTCCTAGTCATTCTTCGTTCTAAGGCTCTACAATGAGTGTCACTCGATCCATCATCCTCATCCCAAGTCGAGTCCATTTTTTAGAGATCGGCATTTTTGGAAACTGACACATCGTCACGAGTTCTTTTAACTTGTTATTATTTTAAATGCTACATTTACAAATAGACAAAAAAATAACTTAACATCGTTGACAAATAATTACACTAATATTTAAGCAATAGCAACAATTTCATATATAAGAATAAAATGTAGTACTAAATCCTAGCCAATTAACATATACAATACAAGATTAATTAACCATTTAAGTTTAAGCACAAAATCTACGTCAACATTACCTAGCAATTAACTTAGAATTTAAGCACACTAATAACTAGCTAAATCAATAAATCTAGCAATATACCTAGCATTTATCAATTCCAATTCACCATTTTAGCATCCATCACCATGTATGGCATCCAACCTCAAATATATTACACTAATTAACCTTAATAAAAAAGACCACTTAAAATAAAACACATATAATTCCCAAAATGCAAACCCTAGCTATCCTCATAGAACAAATATTTGACTTTGCTCTTCTTCTTTTAAGAAGGCAGAGAACATGTACGTCGATTTGTCGAAATGAAAGGTATTCAATTCAAAGGATATTTTAGCGTCGGACATTGATGGATTAGGACTCAAATATTTGGTAGCATATTTCAAAACCCAACATTTAGAGAAATTACTATGTATGGATGAGCCGGTTCATATGGATGAAGTTATACAATTCTATGCAAATTTGGGTCAAAGTAGCAACAATCGAGATGTGACTAAGGTTAATGGGAAAACTATATATGTGACTACTATTAATGCCTCTCTATATTGCCCTTACACCATCCCCGAGAAATTAAGCCCTGATGATCCCATTGGTTCCCCTAGAAATTTATCACACGCATGTTTGGTCGGGCGTGAGTGAGGCTACCCCACTTTGTCCTACTGATGTGGCTAGGAATTACTGAGACAGGTTTATCGATGCTCTTTCATTCTGGCCTACATCATTCATTTTGGTAAGATGCTTTTTCGATAGAAGTCTACATCATCAACAGGCTGCTTACTCCGATTTTATCTTGTCAGTCTCCACTCTTTATTATTTTTGGTGCTATTCCTGACTACTCCAATTTTCATCCATTCGGATGTCGAGTTTTTCCATATTTGAGGCCCTATGCTATGCATAAATTAGCATCTCGGAGTATGTCTTCTATATTTTTAGGTTACAGTTCACAGTACAAAGGTTATCGGTTTCTTGATCCTCTCACGAAGAAGGAGTACATTACTCGCCATGCTCAGTTTGATGAGTTATTTTTTCTAGCTACCCGTTCTGGTTATGTTAGAGATTTATCATCACCGGATGTTTATGCTTTTTTGGAGCCTTCGTTAGTTCCATCGGAGGTGTTCGAGTCGTCTGCTCTTTTAGACTCACCCATTATTTTGAAGGATTTAAATTTTCAGATTTCAACGGAAGCTCAGGGTTCTTTAGATCAGTGTGTTTGTATGCCACCGGGTGACCACCAGCATGTCCGACAGGAGTAAGCACCACTAGCAAAACATACACTACCAACTCCACCGATCAACCTGCCAGTCACCTCGGTAGAGCGTCAGCCTCACGCGTCCACATCGGCAGCGCGTAACACGTGCCTCCAGCTGTGACGTCTCTGGATCAGCCAATTATTTCGGCAAGTCCCCTTCAGCTGGCCTTGCCACCTATCTTGGGTGCCACACCCGGTTCCTCGAGTTCTATGCCTGCCTTAGGATCCGAGCCATCTCCGGCTCTGGATCCCTCTTACAGACATCCGATGGCAAATGGTTTGCGCACTGGTCTTTTTGATATAAGGATTTTTCAGATTATGATATTTCTGGTTTACTGAGTGTTATATTTGCTAAGACCGAGCCTCACAGTCATCGCTTGGCGGTCAAGGATCCCGACTGCGTTACCACCATGGATTCAGAGATGGTTGCTTTACGCTCAACAGACATGGGAGCTGGTTCCTCGACCTTCTCATGTAAATGTTGTTGGTTC
>JAULKK010107957.1:0-17465 GCA_032355705.1 Rubia peregrina
CACTCTAAACGACACTTCATCTACAGCAATCATACATCCAAAGGGCTGGATATGGCCGCCCCTCTGGATTTTCGACAAATACGCGCTAATCTGCTGCTCAGGAACAGAATGCGGAGGCGTTCGAACCGATTGCGAGTAATCAAAAGGCTTACCGCTTTCGCCGGATTGCTCAAAAACCGCATGCAGCTTCGCGTCCACCGTGTACTGCTCCACCACCTTGCTCTTGCTCACCGACGTACTCGAAGACGCAACCCGCCGCTGCTGGGGATTGTTCGAAGCTCTGCTCCCTCCAGAAGCCATCATTTCTCGAAGAAAAAAACCAAAAAAAAAACTCTGTTTCTCACGCACTAAACCTCAATGTAAGCTTAAATTCAGCAGAATTCTGGGATTCTAACGGCAACCCAGTTAGAAACAAGGTATCGGAGTTGTGGGATCATCGTAAACTTCAGTTCTGGGGAATCAATCAGAGGCAGTGAGTAGAATTATGCTTTTGGTGGTTGATATTTTTGGTTTGGTTATCTGTGGACAATGGTTATTTATGCTTATATAGTAGTCTGCTGGGTGGATTTTTGGACACCCTTTAATGCGGAGAAGGGTCAAGGTAGATGCTTTGGATTTTTGTTTTCATTTGATTCTTTCTGTGAATCGAATGAAGATATGATGAAAAGTAGAGCGTGTCCTTGAGCTGAATTTTGGGACCTCATTTTTGCTTTTACCCATTTTTGTTTATTTGCAGAGATGCTTTTTATCTTCTTATTGATATTTGTAGAGATGTTCATAAACCAGAATAAAAATTGTTTGTTATCTATGTTATTTAAGTTGTCTAAGGTTTAACTGTGCTTATAAGCTAAATTGAAAGAAGCCGGGGTCGATTTTATTTTGTACCATAAATAACATGTTAAAATAGTTATAACTTATAAGTAAAATACTTCGTGAATTTTGTCACACACAACATAAATGGAAGTATGATAAAGAAACTCCCATGGTCTAAATAATTTATTTGACTCTTAGAACATCAACATTACAATAATGTAAGTACTTCATCTGCATCATAGGATGTGACACACTTTCCTTTTTCGTTTATTTTTGTGGATTTAATACACTTTCCTTTTATGATAAGATTTCTTTAATTTAATCCACTCATCCTACTTTTTCCTTTCTAAATTCAATATCATCCACTCATTTCATCATCTAAATCCAAACACCTAAGGTTATGATGTCACGTCCAATGAAACGAAGGTAGTATGAAAACATAAATATGTAAAAAATTTAGAGAATCAATATTGCGATAATATAAGTATGGAAACAAAAATATGTAAATTTTTTGAAAGTGACTGAATACATTCTACATAAAAGTGTGGTGAAGAAACTCTCATGTTCTAAATAATTCGAATAATTCTCTAAATGTTATAACTATATAAATGTGATATATTTTAGAGAAATTTATTATATGGACAAGGTGAGATAAAATAATGTAAACGTATGCAAAAGTTTGATCAATTTATTCCCCCTCCCTCTAATTTTCAACTTCATTCATCTGTGATAAAAAAAAATCTAAAAGGGGTGGCACAAATACTCAGGCACAGTGGGTCCCGAAACAGTTGCCGCTAAAAGTAGTTTAAAACAATCACTTAAATATTAGTGAAACAGAATTAGTAATATCTTAAAAGTATTAGTAGAGTATTATTTTTTGAAGGTAGTAGAGTCTTTTCACTTCAAAGAAAAGAGTAAATAGTCCCTCCCCATTTGGTACTCATTTTCTAAACCTGTCTTTTAAGAAAATTATTTTATAAAAAATATATTTTAATAATCCTAATTAATTCATATAACTGTCAATATACCTTTTTTATGGTTGAAAGTGTAAATATAACCCTAAATAGTAAATGTAAGTATATTTGCTGATTTCAGCAGTTAATGGTTGGAATTGATTAAAAAGTCAATTTTACTCCTTCGAAAAAATAAAGATTTTTTTAAAAAATAAGGTGATTTGACTGTTATACCTCCTAAGAGTGGTGGTGAGTGGAGGTAAGGGTGGTGGGTGGTGGGTGGTGGGACGTGGGGGGTGGAGGTGGTGGGCGAGTGGAGCTATGGTTGATGGCGGGGCTGGTTAAATTTTACATCATATTAAAAAGAAGTTTTTCAGAAATGAGAAGGAAGTCTTTAGAAGCAGAGGGAGTGGGGGAGGTGATGGGGTGAAGGCGGGGAAAGCAATTTGACGGTGGTCCGGTGGTGGGTTGAGGGCAAAATTATCCTAACACTTTTAGGCTAAGGGTAATTTTGTCATTTTATACATTTTAAAAGTTTCTCAAAGTTATGAGAATATCGTTGCAATAAAATAAAAGGCAAACATTAAACCACCTTATTAGTTTCCATTCACTTACTGTTAGTTGATGTAAAACAAGATTTTTATTTATATGTGACAGAGCACTGAAAGCGAATGGTTTCACCGGTATAGCTTGAGTTGAAATGGAAGAAGTAAAATCAAAGGTGTTCTCTCTGTCCCAACTGTTTTTGCAGAGAGAGAATTATCATGCAGTTCAAAAACATGTTTGACCGTTGATATCTTTACCTACGTATAATAACAGCTAATAAAAAATTAATATTTAGAAACTACTTGTTAAGAAAGATTACAATATCATATACGATAATATTGTTGTTCATATATTTATTTAAATATGCAAATAAGGAGTGGTACAAATTAGATTTACTATGCAGCTGCATGCATGGGCCACAAGTTGTCAAGGCAGCCACGTGACACGGGTGTTGTGATTGGTGGGTGTCTACTTTGTCACGTGATATTCAGAAGGCAGTGTTTCTTCCTATCTGCTCCTAATAATTTTGACTTTGGGATTCCATGGCTTGTGAATTGTGAGCATTAATTTTGTTGTTATTAGCAAGTGGCCATGTCACTTACACTACGTTTCCCACTTTTTGTTCACACAAAATATGTGGCATTGGTGGCCTTATTATGGCCTCACAAAACCATTTTATTTTTTATGAGGTCGGTGCATCTATGTTCTATTGCAAAATTGACCAAGATGTAGAGTTTTATTGTAGTTGTGACAATTGTTTTTTAAATTTATAAACAATCAACTTTAGTGAACCAATATGAAATTTTTATCTAACATCAAATGTAGAGAATTCAGTTTGTAGCAATTATAACGAGATAAAGTAATATATAATTTAAGTATTCTGTTAAACAGTGGCGGAATCAGGACAAAATTTTAGGGGGACTGAACTAGACATGCATCATCGAAGCGGACAAATTTCCTTCCTGGGTGGAACCCTTTTCAATTTTAATGAATCGGAGCAAACAAAGACATGAAGAGTCTTATTCTCTTAGTTCATCGAAATTTACCGGGATAGCCGCAGCTCGCCCCGATTTAGTTCTGCCACTGCTATCAAATGATAATTAAAACACATGTTAATGAGGTTGATGGGCTTGTTGTAAATATGAGATCATATAAAACTGTAATAGAGATCGCGGGATTTTAAGTAGTCTCCAACGAAATCATATAATCTGTAAATAGTATACTCTGTAAAATTTTAGTCACTAATTTTATCACTAGTGAATCCTCCTAATTTTTTTCCAACAAAATTACCTCACTCCATGAGAACAAATATCAACAGAAATCCTCTCTACTCCCTCTGTTCAAAAGAGTTTGGAACATTTTTTACCTTTTTTCTCAAGACATGTTCCCACTAATAACTTTTGCTACGTATATTAATTTCATGTAAAATGTTAATATTTGAAAAGTAAATGCTACGAAGAATTCAACGATACCTCACATGATAATATTACTACTTATATATTACATGAAATTTATGGTCAAACATGACTGGAGAAAATTGACTAAAAAGTGTGCCAAACCTATTAACTGATTGATTCCCGTTTCTTAAGCTTGTTCTAAAAACATTCCTAAATTCACGTCGAATCCATTAAAATCCCAGATATTTCAACCAACGATTCTCAAGAAAAAACCCTTATATATAGTCCCCCATTTCTCATTACTTTTCACATCACAAAAAAAGTCGAAGATTTCAACATCAAAATGGCTCAACTGAAAGATTTGGCTGTCATCTTTCTGGCCATTTTACTATTATCCAATGCCAGATTTTCCGAAGCGGCTGATCCTCGAACCAGAGAGCTGTTGAAGGCGGGATGTAACGTTGAAAACGGCGTCGTTGTGTGCAAACCAGTGAAGCTACCACCCACAAATTATACCAGAGGGTGCAGTGCCATAATGCGATGCCGCCAAGATCCCTCAACACATAAAGCCTGAGAAATCGACGACTTTTTAGTGATGACTTTCATCTGATTATTATTCTGTAATTGATTTGTTTGCCTGTGAGCTAGAAAACTATATATAATATAATTCTTTTGGCGCATGTGTGGAGTTTTATGATATGATCATTTTGTCATTTTCAAAAATCATAATAATTAAAATATATAAATAAACTTACATTTTTATATGCTAATCACGTAAATGCTAGTTATTATCTTATTAAACATAATAAATAATTTTATAAAAATAATTAAAGGTCAAGATCCCAACTAAAATTGAAGAAGGTGCAATACCTTTGACTTAAAAGTTTCTTTTTGAAATTCTTTATTCACTTTTACTATTTTTTATTGAAATGTTATTGACCTTTAAATAAAATTACCCTTCAATTGTTATAAAAAGATAGATTTAATATAATTATCTTTATTGTTAATTAAAAAATAAGTATTTTATTCAATTATATAAATAAAAATAGTAAAAAAGATATAATTATAAAATGAATATTGTTAAATTATACTGATAGTTAAATAGAGATTAGACCAACGACTAATAGCAATAATCTTAGAGCACTGTACAAAGTTGTTTCTTACCTACTATTTAGATACTCTTCAATTGTTGCAAAGGTAAAATTTTAATATAATTATCTTTATTGTTAATTATAGAATAAGTAATTTATTTAATTATATAAAATGAATATTTTTAACTGCCCGAAAGGTCCCATGAGTCATGCCTAGGATTAGTACTCCCCCGTTTCTCTATTTGTGACACATTTACCATATTGAGATATTTTTTAAATGACACACTTTTATTTTGGCAAGATTATTTTAATCTAATTTACTCATTCTACTTTTTACTTTTCATATTTAAGTTCATCCACTCATTTTCTTTCCTTAAATCCAAAAGACTAAACCTAGTGTGCCGGTCTTAGTAAAACAGATGGAGTATTAGAAGCTTGACGAGAAGCTGGAAAATTGCACCATCCAATTAGCACTGTTGGCTAAGAGCATGTACAATGAAAGTTTTAAAGTGAGTTAAATTAAAAATGAATATCAAATAGGGACAATTTTCCACACAGTGGTAGGCTAAAAGCGGTTTCCAACCGCTGGACCATATTCCAAAATGGGAACCGGTCCCAAGCCTAACAAAACCAGGCTTCACGTGGGCGCAGGAGCCAATGCTTGCACGCCTGATTTGTTTGACCACCCAGGCGCCACATGGCACCCTTAGATTGGGCCACGGGGAACTTTTTTTTATTTAATTTTAAAAAAATAAAAATTCAAAAAATGGAAAAATTAAAAAAAACTGATATTTATTTTTAACAATCTAAATGAATTTTTGGATCTTTTAAAAAATTATAATTACATTCCTTAAAAATATATTTATTTCTTTTGTTTAATTATGCTTCATAAAATAAATTTTGAAAATTGAAATTAATTTTAAAAATGAGATTTCAAAAAAAATCCAATTCAATAACTATAGGTGTATTATTAAATTTCACATTTAAATTTATTTTGTTAAGTAAATTTATTTGAATTAATTATTAAATGTAGAATTAATGAATATGATATGGAGAATCAAGTGACCACGGAGTGGTTTGAGAGTGGTTTTCACCATTGTGGAGAATAAAATAGAGTGTTTTAGTTGTGATTTGAATTGCTGAGGTGAAGGAGATAGATTGATTATATAATGAACTGAAACCACAAGAGTGGATTGGAGGTGATTTTTCCATTGTACATTGTCTAACCTCCCATGATCCAAGCTTCTAGTGGGGCAATCAATGCCGAGATCTTCTTGGAAATAGAAAATACTCCCTCCGACCTCGTTTCTTTATAAGTGACATGCTAAGTTTAGATATTTGAATTTAGATGGGAAAAATGAGTGGACGAAATTGAATGTAAAATGTAAAAAGTATAATGAGTGAATGAAATTGAAAGAATCTTACAAAAATGAAAAGTGTGCCAATATAAAAGACACAATCTACAAAGGAAAGTGTGACAATAATAAAGAAACAGAGGGAGTAGGCATCATGTGTGTAGGTTTTTGCTTAATTTTGTTTAAGACATAAATGAATATGGATTGTAAAACTCTTTACTATCTGTATTTTGTTTATTTGATCCAATTAATGTTGAGATGTTTGAGGATAATTTTTAAAATTTAGAGATAAGTCCTCCAACTTATATTTATTTATAAAACTAATGTGTAGCGTTAAAATTTATTATTATTATATATTTTAAATTAATTTAATTAATTACAATTCGGTATTCAGTTCTGATTTCGGTTTGAGTTTTAATATCCAAAATCGATCCAAAAATCATATTCAGAATTCGATTTATTCAATTCGAATATCTGAAAATCGTATATTAAATTTGGTTCAAGTTATTCGAATTCAGATAATTCGATATTCGATTTTTCCCCACCCCACCCCACCCCACCCTACCCTACCCTACCCTACCCTACACTACACTACACTACACTACACAATCTATAATCTAAACAGTCCCCTAACCAACCCCAATGTATTTATTTCTTCTACCAATCACTAATTGTGGATTTCAATTTCCCTAGTTGGTATTATTGTACTCCCTCAGTCCCAACATAACTGACACGTACCTTTTTTACGGTTTTCAAGAATTATGTTTGGCCGTTAATATATTTAACTATGTATAATAACGGCACAAAAGAAGTTTATATTTTAAAACTACTTATTACGACGAATTCAATAATATCACATATAATAATATTACTGTTTATATATCTATTTCCTCCGTCCCAGCTCTATTTGCACTTCTACTTTTTTGACACTATTCTCTATCAAAGTTTGTCCGCATATTTGAATAGATTTATGAACAACAATACTATTGTATATGATATTGTTCAATTCGTCATAACAAGTAGTTTATAAATATCGACTTTTTATTTGCCATTATTATACTTATGAAAACATATTAACGGTCAAATATATTTTTTGAACATCGTGATAATGATTACAGTGAAAATCTAGCTGGAACATAGTGTGTATTCAAATATGTGATCAAAATTTGACAGTGTTGACTGTCAAGTAGTAAGTGTACAACTTATGTTGTAACAGAGGGAGCACGTTATGTTTTGCATATAGAATAAATATATAAAACATAACATACAATTGAATTTAATAATTGTAGAGTAGTAAAATAAATGATAGTCTTTACTTTAGGTTTTATCTTACTTGCATAAAGTAAAATTTATCAACTAAAAAAATATTGTTTTAGTCAAATATGTCAATTTTGAGATGGCAAGTCTCGCGAATCTAATGCCTTAATTTTATAACCCATAATACTATTATTAATAATTTAGATTTTTTTTTTCATATTTGTGGAACCCTTGCATAAACAAATTTTAATCCATCCATCCATCCATCCTTCCTTTTATTTAATTTTTTTATATAAGGGATATATACCAATATAACGCTACCTAATTGACTAAATACCAATATAACGCCCAGATAATTTTTAATGCAAAAATAACCCTAACTAGTTAATTTAAGTGCCAATATAACTCTCAGACCCCATTTTCGACATTGACTTCCATTTTCCGGCATGACTGTATATAAAATGTCCAAAATACACTTAGTGTTAATATATAAATTTGAGTTGAAAATTTTACCCTTATAGTTCACCAGACCACCACGGGAGGATTTGACATCATAACACCATTTTTCATATTAAACACCATTATCGCATATCGCAGCCTCATTTCAAAACCCATCAACATTAAAAATCCTAGGTCGATAAACACAACAAAATAACAACCACACACAACACCAAAGGTCATCCAACTATCAATGCAGACTAAACACAACAAAATAAATAAAATCTCATCAAAAACCATATTTATATAGTATGTGTTGATATAACCTACAATTTTTTTTATAAATGTACTGATATAACCACATCAATTTTCATAATGTGTTGATATAACCCTACCTGTTACGATGGCGGTTCGGCGATAATATTTGGGATATTAATGACTCTAAGGGTAATAAAGTCATTTCCTATTTTTTAGTATTTTTTATTTTTTTCATAAGGGAAAATGTATTTTTACTAAATTCTAGCTAAAAGTTTCCGGAAGGGTTATATTAGCACTTACACTGATTATTTAGGGTTATATTGACACTTATGTCAAGTAGGTAGGGTTATAAAATCACTTTTCTCTTATTTTATTCGTAGGGGTGAGACTTTTCCATCAAATTCGGCCTTCAACTACCGGAATGAGTAAAATTGCACTTACATCAACTAGGTACGGTTATATCTGCACTTTTAGTTATCAAAAGGTTATATTGACACTTATGTCAACTATGAAAGGTTATAAAAGAACTTTTTCTATATATTGCAGAAATATTTTTCCATTTACAGCATATTAAGTATTCTTGGAATGTTCTCAGATTTGATGAATTGTTGATTGTTGCTCCAGTTCTCACTACTACCCTACCAAGAATGGTAGATAGTGGAAAGTAACATGGTCGTCCACAGAGATGTTAGGAATAAAATAATTCACTATACACAATCGTGATTGGGCCGTCAAACGATCCAAGGAAATATCAATATAAACTAGCATTCGGGGAATATTTTCATAACATGATTAATGTCATCTCGATTATCGATTTCATCACACATAACTTTAAGCCTATTCTAGTGTTTATGACACGTGGTGTGGTCGATGGTCAGCACTTCCCTATACCTATCACGTATAGTGCACATGCATTCTTCCATCGACACCAACTCCGTAATTAAGGGAGTGCGGCGATAGCCCTACCTATCTTCCAAATCTGATTCTCCCCATACTATTACGTGTCGGGCACTACACCACAAATGCTTCTCCCTAGGCCTAAAAAGTCAAAGGGTTGAATCACTTTATCGATGGCTCTAGGGTGTAACGCTAACCCTAGTTTGCTACTCAATTTATCTTTACCCGCTACCTTTCGGAACAAATCTTCTTACAAGTGCATGTTTGATCGTGACATTAACAACGACAACCTACGTGCAAAGATTCATGTGGATCCAAACACATCGTTACTCCAACCGCATCTAGGTTTCCCTTCTCGGGGGGTATCAATATTGTGGCAACATGAAAGTAGACTTTGGTGTGTGCTAACTAAGTGTGACAATCATGCAATTCATAACATTAAGAACAAGACAACATAATATCACAAATCACATAGAGATAGGTTAATCTAGGAAATATCACAAAATAAATATTAATACATGAATACAAATATAATCCCCAAGTTAAATCCCTACTCCCTAAGCATTGAACCCAAGTATTTCATTGGATTAACACTTTTGGGAAAAATAAAAATAAAGAGAAGATAGGAAAATAAGTTAGAGAGAAGGAAGCGTGTTTTTCTCTCTCTAACCTACTCTACAATGTCTTCCTTGGTCTCACTCTGATAAGAAGCGAATGATTGGTTATATTATCTACCCCCAGAAGCATCACTTCTTGGATTAATATTAAGCAAAGGTTATTTGAGAAGTTCTTCCCCGCCTCTAAATCTGCCGTGCTCAAGAAGAAGTTATCCAATATCTCTTTGCTTCTTAAAGTGACATTGTACGAGTATTGGGAGTGTTTCAAGAGATTGCTTTCAAGTTTTACATATCATCAGTTCAAGTAAGGAGACTTGGTATACTATTTCTTTGAGGGGTTGTGTGACGAAAATATGAAGATGGTCAATGCGACATGCAATAGGTTGGTCACTAACAAAAGCCTGGAGGATATGATGGCACTCTTCGAGGAGATGGCTAATAGGACAAGGAAATTCAGAACTCGGTCAAGGATGAATACTAATGATGAGCTGATTCATTCCCTGAAGTTACAGAAGCAAGTCCAATCTCTTGATTCCACGATGAAGGAATTCATGAAAGAGAGAGTCGAACAAGTACGCATTTTTGGAGTATGATTCTTAGACCACCCAACAACATGTGTCCTCAAGTCACGGAGGAGATGAAGAGGTTAAATTATTTGAGCATCAACGTGGGAATAGGAAATGTGGTAGGGGGAAACAATAAGGGTTCCCATGAAACCAATGAGGTGACAACCGAAATCAAGACCCCTATGCCGATTCTTTCAATCCCAGACAATGTGACAACTTGAGCTACCAATGAAGAGAAAAACAACAAGAGCAGGGGAGTGTATATAAGAGCAAACAAGGATACAATCGGAAAGTTGCTCCCCAACCTTACCCAAGAGGTGAAAGGACTTCGAACAACCACGTGGATGCCAATGCTCAAATCACCAAGCGCAATGAGATATTTTCTTATAGTATTAGGCAGGACATAGAAGAGTTAGGCATGAGGGAATTTTCAAGCATCAAGAACCATGGGTTTCAAGTTGATAAATTAGCCACCTCGGTTAGCTGACCAGAAGCAAAAGATTTTGGCAAACTACCTTCCCTACCCGAGATCAATCTAAGGAATCTACGCGCAATCAAGCTTCGAAGTGGGAAGAAACTTACCGAGGTTGAGAAAGAGATTGTTCAAGAGGATGATCGCCTTGTGGATAAAGCCAAGGTAACACTTTAAGAAAAGGAAATTATCATCGAGGCAGATTCTGACCGAGATCTCCCTACCACCAACGTGAATGAAGTCACGCCTCTCTATTTCCGGAGGCACTGATGAGCAAGATAAAGTTGTTAACCAATGACAAGAATATTATGGAGGTCTTCAAGTGTTGTGAGGCAAGTATCCCACTTGTTATGACAAACAATGAATATATAATGCAGCTGAATGAAAACAACAAGTCTACCAACAAGATATCAAACAATCCAATGCAAGAAACAAAATAGGACACAAGATATTTTACCCAGGTTTGATGTTTCTACATACGTCCTGCAAGAATGGTTCCAATAGATCGAGAAATGAGATTACACGGATTACAATCCATCAATAAGTCCTCATTTCTCTCTAGTTTTCTCTCAAATTATATCATAAAGGTTGTTCTAAAAACCCCTGTTTTCACCTTTTTCCCAAGGCTCCTTCACTACAAGGCAGAGAATTAAGTAGTTTTTAAAGTCCCAACCCCACTTTCCTATTTCACTTCATTCATGTAGAAGGAAAAGAATAAAGAAATATGTTTTACAATAAAAGTTGGGCTCACGACCCATATCACATAAAGCCATAGACCAACAAATCTCCACATTAGCTTTATGAAGAACCATGATAGAACAACAACCAAAAACACCGAGAACGTCCGTCAAACCATTCTCCACATCCTCTAATCGTTGCTCAACTTTTTTACGTTGATCAAGTCACAAAAAATGTCGAAACTTAATCCCCGTCACCACATTTGTATCCATATCCACCAAATTCTAGTCTGTGTGCACTTTCTCAATAACAACGAACCCCTCGGCAATGACATCTCGAAGAAAGGGTATCTTTTTATAAATTTGTTTTGTCCTCTCATGATACAATTGGTTATTGGTCATGTGTATCATTGTTTGATTGACACCTCAACCTCGAATTGCGTGATCCCAAGCTCACCGATCAATCACTTTAACAAAAGAGATTCTTTCACACCTTCCGTGAGTGCACTGTGCTCGACCTCAGTCGTAGAAAGTGCAACCACCGGTTGTAATTGCACCTTCTAACTCACCGCACAACCAAATAAGGTGAATACATACCCGGTCCACGACCGCCTCTTGTCCAAGTCATCTGCAAATTCCACATCAACATATCCTATCAACTTAGTCACCCGTTTGTAGTGTAAGCCAACATTTGAAGTTCCCTAACAAACCGAATGACCCTTTTCGTTGCCTCCCAATGTTCTCTTTTTGGGTTAGCCATAAAACCGACTCACAAGGCTAGCCGCATATGCTAAATCCAATCGTGTGCACACCATGGCATACATGAGACTTCTAACATCACTTGCATGAGGAGTCTGCTCCATGCTCGCTTGACCCTCCTTGGTCTTTGGCTACATCTTTGCGGAGAGTTTGAAATGAGCCACCAAAGGTATATAAACCATTTTTACCTCCGATATCCTGAACTTAGCTACCACATTCCGAAGATAATCACATTGGGACGCAAATAATTTATAGCATCTCCTATCCCGTTTGATTTCCATCCCCAAAATCTTCTTTTCCGGTCCCATGTCTTTCATTTCAAACTCACTACTCAATAGCCTTTTTAAAGTTATGAACCTCATTCTTGTCTTTTGATGCTATCAATATGTCATCCACATATAGAAACAATAATACTCCACAATCATTCATCCACTTGATGTAAACATAACTATGATAATTGCTCCGAAAAAAACCATTTTGAGCTATGAACTTATCAAACCTAAGATACCATATACTTGTAGCTTGTTTTAAGCCATAAAGATTTTTTTTAAGGAGACATACATTTTATTCATCTCCAACCTTGATGAACCCTTTCGGTTGAGCCATGTAAATCCACTTCTCAAAATACCTGTGAAGAAAATTCATCTTCACATCCATTTGCTAAAACTCTAAATCATATTAATTTACCATCGCGAGCAAGACCCTTATTGATGTGTGCTTCACCACGGGAGAGTATATCTCACTATAGTTGACCTCCTTCCTTTTGCGTGAAGCCCTTAGCTAGCTTCTAAAACCTCATAATGAGTTCTTTCAATTAGAACAACCATTTACAATCAACCACTCATTGGTTCCTAGGCTTGTCCACTAGTTCCCACGTTTCATTCTTTTCCGGTGATGCCATCACATCCTCCATTACACATTTCCAAGATTGATGATAATTTCCTCTCATCACCTCTAGATAAGAATAGGTTCCGAATTATCCAACTCCTTGGTGGAAAATAAAGCAAAGGCCACTAGATCGGAATAACCATACCTCTTTGGTGCCCGGGTCTCTCTTCTAGGTCGGTCCTTTATCAAGTTGTATGATCCAAGCCCTTGATCGTCATCATGATCCCTTTTGCCTTGATCATCAACATCAAGATCCCTATCATTAATGCTAATCCCTTCACCATTCGGCTCTTCACTACTCTTCCTCAATAGCTACACCATAATTTTGACCCTTTCTCTAGCAACCTCCTTGCTATCCTTGGCCTCTTAAGTCGTTATGATCATGTAGTCTAAACACAACATCCCCGCTATTGTCGTTCTTTGAATCTCCAACTTCATTTACCATAATTTCCAAACCTTCACACCTTCCTGGTATCCAAGAAACATAAACCTATGCTCCCTAGGATCAAGTTTTCCCTTATGTTAGTGCATATGGACCAATCACACGTAAGTTGTCAAGTTTCAGAAGTGAACCACTCTACACTTATTCCTGCAGTTTACACTCCAAAGCCACTGAAGAACACCTATTGATCGATGAATTTCCCTCTCTCGAAATCACTAATAAATCATGGGAGATCTACTAAACCGAGAGAAGGCTAAGTGAGGTCATAGATAGAGATTTATATTGTTGCTCCCAGTACTACTACTATACTACCAAGATCGGTAGATAGTGGCAAGTACCGGGGTCATCCACAGAGATGTTAGGAATATAATAATCAACTACACACAACTGTGATCATGTCGTCAATCCAACCACGTGTTAGGAATAATTAGTGTTGATAAAATAAGCATTGGGTTCTTTTTTAAAACTAAAACTACTATCATGCTATTTGATCATTAGAATAAACTATATAAACTAGAACTTGGAGAATATTTGCGGAATATGATTAATGTCATTTTGATCCTTGATTTCATCTCATACAAGAACTGGGAACCTATTATAGTCACTACAAGAAAGTTGACCTTTTGCGACATATATACATGCGACCTATGTGTAAATGTCGTATATTTACCACGCTTATAGCAATGTGTCGTGCATTGGCGACATTTTTACGTCATTTCATTTCTATGTCACCTTTCTTATGACACGTATACGACATATTATTTTGTGTCTCAATATTACGACATATTATTTACGACACTTTACCAAAATGCCATAATTAGACGACACATTTATGAGTTTGTTGTTAATTTATGGCACAATTGTATCCTTTCTTTGATGTGTTGTATGTTTTGTGACATATATGCATCACTTTCTAAAATGTCCCAAGATTACGACAATTTATTTACGACACATTTACTAAAATGTCATAATTAGACGACATAATTATGAATTTGTTGCTAATTTGTGGCACAATTGTGTCATTTTTTTGATGTGTTGTAGGTTTTGTTACATATATGCGGCAGTTTAAAAAATGTCCCAAAATTACGACAATGTATATACGACACATTTACTTAAATGTCATAATTTGACGACACAATTATGAATTTGTTGCTAATTTACAACAGAATTGTGTCATTTCTTGAATGTGTTGTAGGTTTTGTGACATATATGTGGCACTTTCTAAAATATCTCAATATTACGATACATAATTACGACACTTTACAAAAATGTTACGATTGGATGACCCTGTCTATTTTATTTTTTTTGGAAATTGTGGCATAATTGTTTCATTCTTTGTTGTGTCATCTCTCATGTGAAAAATATGCGACACTTTCTATAATGTTCCAAGATTATGATAAACTGTTTACGACACTTTAATGAAATCTCTTAATGAAACGATTCAAAAATTTATTGCAAATACGCCACATAATTGTGATATTTCTTTCTTTTTTTGTTAAAATATTGCGACATTCTTTGCATCATTTGTGCTTCATGAATTAATTTGAGTATAATAAAAAATTTGGCATAATGCTTTATTTGTTTAACATTTTCCTTGGGAAGCTTATAATTTTTTAATTTGGCTAGTTAAATGTAAAATAAAATTTAGTTTTTACTATTTCACCTAAAATTACAAATTGATCGGTCTCTCCATAAATTTCTAGCGAGACAATATCACCAAAAGTTATGTCGGTGAAATAATATATTTGAAATATATTATTTTACAAAAATAATATTTAGCTATATTATTATGTTCGCTTCTATTTAATTATGTAAACATAATAGTACATCTTAAAATATTATGGCTAAATCTCATTGCTTCCATACATTGTTGGATGATGTAATGAGTAGTAAAAGTCTTCTTCACAACACTAATCAACTATTTCCTATAACATACTTACACAAAATGGAGAATGAAATCTCATTAAGAATCGCTATAACATATAAACTACAAATAGAGGAGTAATATAACATTTAACATTTAAAAAGAAGTTGCAAAAGTATCCTTAGTTATAAATAGATGAATAATATAACATATAAAAAAACTACAAAATATATTTTTAAAATATGTTAAATTAACTTTTAAAAAAATTAGTGTGTAATTTAAGTAAGACACCATAAAAAAAATGTGGTGAATAGTTTTTTAAAAAAAAATTGTGGTCTAGTAAACAATAAAGCTTAGACGACTATTAAACGACGTGCCACAAGTTTCTCAAAATAAAGAAGTATAAGTTCAAAAGGTTGAAGTCATTCCGTGCAGTTAACCAATCAAATGTACAGTAGACAAAATAAAACCGAATGCTAAGGAAAAAAATGCTGCAGATAGTTTTTTTCCTGCTGCCAATAGAATTTGCCATTTTGCAACTAGAGCATAATAAACTACTAAAAGTTAAACAATGCTGCTCCAAAAGATACTAGAAACAAATTACAACTACTATTGCCTATCCATCTATGTAAATTGGTTAAGATGTGTTCCAAACGCTCTGCATTTACACACATCAAATGCATCCTAGCAAGTGGCAATAAAGTAGTATCTCTAGTCCTCATTTTTCTCCTCTTCACTGCCCTCCTCATCAATCATTCGACAATTTCCAGTCAAATGATAGTGTAATTATTTGATGCTCTTTCGTGCGTGATCAAGGAAACTTCAAGCAACATCAAAGATGTGTACATTATGTTCAGCAGTTACAGCATCGAGTTTCTACCTGTTGCAGCGAAAAAAAAGAGACCAGTTGAGCATTCGCACGCAATATCAACTATGAGGGGTGAAACCTACCTAAAAATACCTTTTCTATATATCCTCCCAAATGTTGTGCGCTCATTGTCAGCATTGGAAGTTCTGTTCTAATACTGTAATACTTCCACCAAAACGCCTAGATTAAAAGTTGTATCAGAAAGCTATGCCAATATAAGCTTGCTCTTAGTTGATACATGATTGATTATACTTAGCTGTCCAAATCTTAGACAAAGAATGTCCAGAGAGAAAAAAAAGATGAAGATGACAGGACATGAAGCTTTGCTATGCAATATTAAGAATTAAACGGTGAATGATGGCTTACCAAAATGAGATCAGCAGAAGGCAAGAACTCTTCTCGGTGTGTAACAAAAATAACAATTTTATCAAACAAAAGACCAAGTATGCAATTCTGACAATTAGGCAGCATTTCCAAAGAAATATCAGAACTTGATCTCAAAAAGAGTCTCTAGGGACTTACCAAGTTTATATGCCTTGACAGCAACATTAGCTGCAATGTTTGCTGAGAATTCTATGATGTTGGTAAAGGGTGGATAGATAAGTCCCTTGTCGTAGTTTTCCTTGCTAGCTTAAGATGCCACAGATTCCGCTGTTGCATCAAACCAGATTTCAGACATTCATATATCCTACCTTTATCCAAGCCTTAAACATTATATACTGATCACATATTTTCCTGCCTATGTTTGTCCAGTTCTGTCCCAATTTCCGAACACCTCGTCTTCCTGCACATAATTTCAAATATTTGAATTCTTATATACAAGACCATGGAATGTGTATGCATTGTTCGCCTGTAGACGTGAAAAAATAAGATCAGAGAAAAGGTTCTGAACGTCTTTCAAGTGTTGCAGAGTGATTGCGTATAGTTGCGCAGGTACCAACCTGCCCTGGCATGGAAACATTGCCGTTGTATTCAACTGGATCGAATGGACTCCCACTGGCAAAGATTGTGCGACCCTGTAGACACTCAACATATCAAGTATTACATCTCTGCCAAGATAATAGAATATAAGTTCATAAGCTAAATAAACTAAGGAATTTTTTTTTGAACACCTCGGTCCATGTATATGCCTCTTCAAAAGTACACTCTGATTGTGAGGTAGGGTTTGAGGATGAAAGGTTTCTTAGATTCATGAAAATTTGTAAGCTTCACAACTTTGATAGAACACAATAACTGGAGGAACGCTTCTAATCTACGATTATTGAAGAAAGCAATCCTCATTTAGGGACGTCATAGCCTCCACAACT
>JAULKK010108063.1:0-17461 GCA_032355705.1 Rubia peregrina
AATGATGTGGGGACAATGATGATGTGGAATTGAGTTATGATAGTGGAGTTAAATTGGAGAGGGGGGTTATGGAGGGGATAGTTGAGGAGAGAGAGTGATTATATTATTTAAAAATTACAAAAATGGGAGTTAAGAGGGGTTATGGAGTGTCACCATTGTGGATGCTCTAAGTAACGGGATTTAGGAGGTCCTACGGTAGACACCATAGTTACTAGGGTCGGCGGAAAGAAAAATAAAACAAAAGAAAACTAAGGAGAAGGAAAGAGATGGTACCTAGGGAAAGTGAGAAGCTGACACAGGGAAGAAATGAGGAGAGAAAATCAAGAAGATGGAAATAAGAAGAAGGGAATAAATTAGGTAAGGGTCACAAATAAGAATAATGGGAAAAGGGAACGGCGGAAGGTATAATTACCTTACATCGAAAATGAGTGAGGAAATAGCAACTTGCCAACCACATCGTCAAAAAAGATAAATGTGGCGATTCGAGCAGTCTGTAGCGTAGATGAAAACGAGGAGGCCCGATTTGAAATGATGCCATTTTTTTATAAAAAAATCCCAATTACTACAGTTTCCCGCGAAAGGTGAAGAGTCGACCTGTCCAAGGTCAGTCTGCAAAGTTGGCCCAAAGAGGGAACCTGGAGCATGACATAGCCCATCAACTTGCTCGTTAAGTAGGAACTCAGGTTAGTGGGACTTAACGAGGTATGGTCTGGAACATTCCAATTGGCTAAAGCTATAACCCAACAGGCTCAAAAGGCCCATGTTGGGGAAACGAGAAGATAACGAACAGCTAATGAAGTGATGGCTCCTGTCACTTCATTCACTAACCCATATACCTAGGGACACAACTTGCTGAAGGGTATGTTTTCACTTTTCAGACTTACACAGGAAGCAAACTTTAGAAACACTCAATTCTGACAAGATCGTCGAAGCAGATACAACGCAACACCAACCTGCCTAACTTAGCATCTTAGTTGTTTTAGCGGTTCACCAGTTGGAGAAGGATCATGCAGGGCAGTGACGAAGTGAGGACACAACATCTAGAATTGCGTTAAATTTAGTTCTAACACTAGTATAGTATCTAGGATACCAAGGCTAGCTATTTTTGTACTAAATTTTTTCCGCCAAAAATACTATTCCAGGTGATAGGAACCGGTAATAGCACTAGTATATGTCATTTATCCAAATATTGGTGCTGAAAAATTACCAAACAATACACATTTAGGCACTAGTAATCTGAGAACCGGTGCTGGATTTATTCATATGCACTAGTATTTTTATTTATCGTCCCTTAATCGGTGCATATGTTTTTTATGGCACCATTACTGCCCTGCCAACAATGAATACCGGTGCATGTGTACCTGTTTTCCAGTTGTAGCAACTATCTGGAATCCAAAAACCATGCATAAATATGATTAATGCATAGTTTTAAGAATTAATACGAAATAAATAGATGGTGTTGTGATATATATATATATATATATATATATGCCTTGCTACCTAACCTATTTGAGCTCATCTCCTACGAGACCGTCTCATGGCGAGACCAAAGACTAATTAGAATAAAAGACATGAACTATATTTTTCGGGGTAAATTTCAGAAGACTTCCTAAACTTTAGGAGCTTGATTGCAAAAACTTGATAAAATTGAAAAACCTTCTTCTTTCACATCTCTCGCCGGAGCTACGATCGGCACTCACTACCCTCCGCTCTGTGCGACCCTACCTCCATCCAATCGCGGGTCAAAAAATTTCCGTCTTCATCGAGTGTTGAACAAAGCATCAAGTTATTTAATTTTTAGATCCAAACGCCGCTCATTTTTACTGGATTTTCTTATTTTCGTCGACTGAATTTCTTTGCGTTTCCCGTTTGCCGGTGGTCTTTTCCATCACTGATGCTTGTCTGCTACGTTTTCCGGTGTGTTCTTCCGCCAATGATGCCGCTATGTTTTTTGTATTCATTTCCCCGTGGCATGCCATTTTGCTTGGATTTGGGGTTCAGAAAATATTTAGCTCAGTTAGATAGACCTCCTATTTACTTCCCGTTGTTAAATTATTATATGTATTCTACTTTTTTAATTGTAAAAAATTTCTATTTAGCCTCCAAAACTCTTAAAACATCAATTTCAAAGTATAAGAAATCAAATAAAACCATAAATATAGAATTAAAATATTTGAATATAAAATAATAATTTAAAATACATCAAACTATAGTATTTAAACATTAAATAAAAATATACGTGAATTTTAAAATATCAAATTCTACACTAATATATAATGTTGATGTTGCAAAACTAAAATATCCGTATTAAAATTTAAAAAATTTGTTCACACTAGTGAAACATCAATGATAAAATAAATAAAACTTAATATTAAAAAATAATAAACATTGATATTAATTTTTAAACATACATGATAAAAAAACTAACACATCATTCAAAATGAAAGTATACATCAAAATAATAAAATATTATTAAATAGCGTCAAAATGTATGAAGTGTAAAAAAAATTAACATGTAAACACAAGATTTACCTTAAATGATCCAAATTTAACTTTGAAACATATAATTTTAGTGGAAGAAAAAAGAATCATAAAAACACATCACAAGATTTTGAAGGAACATCGAGTACAAAAAATGAAACATCAAATTTATTTGTAAAGAAGTGCACATTGAGGGAAAATGAGGAGAAAAATTGACCCGTAAATTTCTTCAACTATTGAAACATCAATGATAAATTAAATAAAAACCAATATTAAAAAAACAGGAAGTATCAATATTAAATTTTAAAACAACATGATGAAAAACTAACACATCAAACAAAATATAAATTTAAACTAAAACTAAAACTAAAACTTCAAATTAAGATATTGAATAGACTAAATTGTCTAAATGGTCCCCAACATATGTTAGAGTACCTTGTTTTGGTCCCCATTCACAAAATTGCCCTCATTTGGCACCCTACAAATCCAAAATGATTTGCTTGGTCCCCAAACTCGTTTCTAGGTGGTTTTCAGCCACCCGCCGGGATCGTTGACACGTGGCGTTGACCAGCAACATAATATATATTTTTTTCTAAAAAGATGACATTGACCGGCGTTGACCCGTGGCATTGACCGACATAATTGACTTTTTAGCGGGATCGTTGACTTTTTAGAAAAAAGATATTTTCACAAAAACAAGAAAAGACATTGACCCGTGGCGTTGATTGGCGTTGACTTTTTTTATAAAAATATATTTTCAGAAAAATATGAAAAGACGACATTAACCGGTAGCTTTGACTTTTTACCGGGATCGTTGACTTTTTAGAGAGAAAAAACTTTCAGAAAAAATATGAAAAAGTCAACGATCCCAGTAAAAAGTTAATGCTACCGGTCAACGACACGGGTGAACGCCGGTCAATGTCATCTTTTCATTTTTTTCTGAAAATATTTTTTAAAAAAAGTCAACGCTACTGGTAAAAAGTCAATGCTACCGGTCAACGTCGTCTTTTCATATTTTTTGTGAAAATATCTTTTTTTCCTAAAAAGTCAACGATCCTGGTAAAAAGTCAACGTCGGTCAATGTCATTTTTTTAGAAAATAGATATTATGCTGCCGGTTAACGCCAAGTGTCAACGATCCCGCCGGGCGGTGGCGGAAACTTAATTTCCATTTTTAAGTAATTTTACCCCTTGAATATCAGAAATTTGAAGGAAAACCACCTAGAAACGAGTTTGGAGACCAAACAAATCATTTTGGGTATGTAGGGTGCCAAATGAGGGCGGTTTTGCGAATGGGGACCAAAACAAGGTACTCTAACATATGTTGATCATTCAGACAATTTAGTCTATTGAATATTCTAAGCTAGTGGCAAAATAAGAAAAATGTGAAAATTTTAACATAAACACATGAACTACATTAAAAATCCAGATTTAAAACTAAACACATGATTTCAGTATGATAAAAATACTTTTGGTATAACATCACAAGGATTGATTGAAACATCAAGTACTGAAATTGAAACACCAAGTTCAGTAATAAAAAGGCACGCATTGCGCAGAAATGAGGAATAAAAATTAACCCACAATTTTTTAGACTTGGATTCCTGACCCATGAGATTCTTATGATCTAGAATCATTAATTCTCCAATTACTTATGGCCAGCACCTCCAAAAACTGGTATTTACACACAGATCCCTCCTTCCTCTCCCAAACTTTTTAAAATTATATTTGGAACCCCGTCTCTAATTGAACATCATAATATTGAATATTAATTTTTGATCTCACTGAGACGGTCTCACACAAGATTTTGTCGACCTATTTACACTTATTACGTACGCATAGAAGTAGTCCTTATATATATTGTAATTTTTTTTTATAAGAAGTCCTTATATTGTGTCTTCTTCTTTTTCAAAATTTGTTATTGACTTCTACGCCAACTATTACCACGCTCTAAGAAAATTCCTTACCTCCTTATTTCAACTGTAGGGCGGATTAGTCATGATTATTAGCTAGACCATGTATATTTTAATGGGGTATTGCCTGCAACATGGACTAACTTGGTCTTTCTTCTGATTAATGTCTATAATTCAGATATTTTATTATATAAAAAATGAAATTACTAGGGCAAGTTTGTGTCTTCTTCGTTTTTTAGAAAATGAAAAGTCATTTTTTAATGGACATGATTTTACAGTTGGCTAATTAGGCGGTACTCCATCTGTCCCAATTCAAGGTGCACATTTTGACTTTCATTAGTTGACTCAAAAATGTCTGATCTTTAATATCATTGATTAAGAATAATTAAAACTTGTAAAAAGTTGATATTCTAAAAATCTACTCATAACGAATCTAACAAAGTATCACTCAATAATATTTATACTTATACACTTATTCAATTTTAGGATCAAAGTTAAGAAGTTTTGACTAAATGAATAATTAAATTGCAGTTTGGATTGGACAGAGGGATTACGTGTTACTACGTACAGATTGAAAAATTTATCAATGAAAAAGTCATAAAAGCTTACTGGGCATGTACACACTCCCTATGTCCCTCCATGAATGTCCTACCTCTTTTTTTTACACTAATCAAGAATGGTTTTAAACTACTAATATATTTAATTATATAAATATGTAAATTACATGTAAAATCATATATTTCATCTGCACGTATTACTTTCAGTGGGAAATGTTACCACATGTTTACAGGAGCAGAAGCAATACACAAAATTCTTCAGCAGCAAGTTTCAATAACAAATAGAAGAGGAAAATGCCATCTATTTTTCAGCATATATTGAACTTTTTTCAACTCCTATTTAATGGGAGTAACGCATAATTGAAAAATTATTATTATTTTAGTAGGCAGTGGTGGAACCAGAAATTTTGTGGGGACCAATATTACGTAATATTTTTGAATCGATCATTAAAATCAATACTAAAGACAAATTAGTGCTAAACATATACAAAATTAATTAATGATTTTGAAATGGGCAACCATTGTTGATTATTTACCTTATATTGAATTTTTTTGTCTTTCAATAATTTTTCATACAAAATTAATACTAAATTACATAAATAATTGGTGAATTTTTTTTAAAAAATTAAATATCGTTCGTTGATTTTTTTATTGCCTTACTTCTTGATATCTTATTTGAAGATTATATTATTTTTAAATCATGTTTTTGAGTTTTGAAAGATGTCACATCTATTTATACTATCTTGGTATTAAGAAAACAGGAGGTCTCTTGGCAGGTGCTCTGTCCTTAAGTTATGGATAGTCCACTGCACTTATACACTATATTTGTTAAATTACATACAAAATTAAATTTTAAAGATTGTTAAAACCTTTTCCAAGTATGACTTGGATAAATATTAAAGGTAAAATTAGATAAATAGTAATTATATTTCTTGTTGGATTCTATAATTAAAAACAAAGAATCTTGGCATTTTAAAATACTTTCTTTTTCAATCTTAATATGAGTACTGCATTTCTTTAGTACTATATTCCGCTGTAATTTTTATTTTGCAGGGAGAGGGGGACCATAGCATTTTTTTACCACAAAAAATAAACAACACACAATAAAAATAAAAGAGTAAAATGCTTAGATAACCCCCAGTTCTTTGGAAAGTGCAAATATAACCCTCAGTTTTTGAAAAGTGCTAATATACCCATGGCTATTTTCAAAAGTGCTAATATACCCATGGCCGGCCAAAATATGTAAACTTATACCCAAGTACCCTTTTTTTTCCTCCTATATTTTTTGGGTACAGCCGCTCATTTCAATGGCTTAGGGTACAACCGCACTTTCAAAAAACTCGGGGTTATATTTGCACATAACAAAAAACTGAGGGTTATATAAGCACTTTACTCATTAAAAAATTCTACACAAGTTACATTCGAATTTAAGAAAAGAAAGGCCAATCGCACCCAGGTTTTCTTATCTTAGTCATCATGAGTACCTCGTTTCTTGCTACACATCGGTCTGAACCCTGTTTAGTAGTAGTACTCGAAGGCCTTCAACGATGACAAGGGTGATCTCCAGAAAGAAACTCACCGCTCTGAAATCTTAGCGACGATGGTGGAAGTGAAGGCGACTGTCTTTCTATTTTTAGGTAGGTGCTTTTAGCCGTAGGGATCGCCTTTCTTAACAGCCACCCTACAGTGCCACCAATTCTTTGCCGTCTCCAGACATTGAACTAGTTCATCATCTTCATTATTCACCTTACCTGTTCAATGAAAAATATATATTTTACTCACCACTCAATGACAAATATTGTCATACTGTTCAACATTATAACTGTTTCATCTAAACAAATACACAAAATTAAATCATCAATGCCATTTTAGAATTGAAAATCCTCACACGCCGGATAACTGCTTGCTTTACCCTGTCGTGCAAGTGTTGGTTACGATATATCCCACTTGCACACACGTCGTAATACAAACATGTAATGGAATTTAGTGTACTTGTTAAATAAACATGTGCTAAATATTGCACCCTTGCACGCCGGTGACCGCACACAAGATCCATTCATGATAAGTTCTTTTTACCATTTTCTTCAACGATTACAAATTTAATAATGTGGTCATCTGAAGATAAGTTGTATACTACTTAGAACACAAATTAATTGTTGATCCCCTCAATTGTCATGTGGGTTCGTTCAAGATCAGAATGTGCATATTCTGGTCATAATATTCAAACAGGCATATAAACACTCTCCATTGAAAAAGATCGTGCAAACGAGTGGTCTATTGGTTCACCTCACAAAACAACTGGCCCCAATTTTACGACCATCATATGCTAGTCACAATGAAAAGTAAGCATCATCTAAGCCATGAAATAATTTTTTTGAAAATATGGCATGTTAAGTTTTGAGAAATTGACTTAAGCATTAATGTTTAAATAAGTTGCAACCAGAACACACACATATACATATATACGTTATCTATAACTATTACTAAAGCAGCAAACTTTTGGACAAGTGTCACCCCCACAGCTTGCCAAGTCACCTTGCCACATCATATTTCTGGAAAAAAATAATACAAAACAAGGCTGCCTTAAGTTATTCCCAACTGATGCAAACTCATGTCATTTTGTAACTTACTGAATGTAATGTATCCTAATTGATGACAGTAAAGTAAAACTGATTGGAAACGGATGAATAGTCATTGTAATGGATGCAAAGTAATTGTGTAATTTAATTAACCTAATTCATCATCATTAATGCTATTCCTGGGAAAAAAATACTGAACCTAATGTATCATACTTGCTGCCATGAAAATAAAACTGATTGTAAACGGATGCAGAATCATTGTAATAGATGGAGAATAATTGTGTAAGTTACTTAACCTAATTCATAATGATTAATACTATGTTTACGAAACGGATTCATATGTCTTCCTTACTGGACATACACTTCATTATGCAGAGGAATACATTCAGACACCAGTTCATTCAATCACCCTATATATATGGATGCAAATAGATGAACACAATTACAATTAGTCCTCTTTCGTTTCATCTTCTCCCCTATATTTTACCCACTATGGCCCATATATTTTCTACCATAAGTGATTTAACCCCAAATAGGGAGACATGGAAGATTAGAGTACGAGTAATTCGCTTATGGAAGAAGCAAGCTTATGAGAAGCCAGATCAGTTTCACAGCATCGATATGGTCTTCCTAGATGAGAAGGTATAGCTGCATATTGTTGTCCAAGTAAAAATTCCATTTTCATTTGTCATACTGACTTTCGAATTCCATCTATGTTTCCATTATAAGGGCGATAAAATACAGGCTTCAATTAAGAAGTCGTTGATTGAGAAATTTGATTCCCATATTGTAGAAGGAGGTTTGTATGCAATCACAAATTTCTCTGTCTCTCAGAGTGGATCAAATTACAAGCATGTATCCCATCCCTACAAGATAAATTTCTTCCACACTACTGTTGTGAAAAACATTGAAGGCGTTCCAATTCCTACATACGGGTTCGGTTTCACACCATTCCAGGCTATACTATCAAAAAAATTGGACATAACATGTTTAGTAGATAATTCTGTTTCGACAATGATTTATACCGGAATCTGTTCCATACTTATTTTACTCCCAGCTACGATGTCCTCTTCTCATAAACAAAATAGTTGAGTGTTGAATTTGTTTTCCAGATGTTTTGGGCCATGTTAAAGTTGTTGGTTCTACTGAACTAACGAAGGTGAATGGAGAGGATCACACTAGGTTGTACATTCAGTTAATTGATCTTCAGTGAGTATCTTACAGTTACCATAATTACTGATTATTTATTCATAGTTTTAAAATAACTCCTAAGTGGCTTTATACATTTAAATTGTCAGGAATCAAACTTTAAATTGCACTCTATGGGATGATTTTGCAATTCAAATCACTAATTTCTTCAATGAAGGATCTGCTGGACCTCTTATATTGCTTATCCAATTTGCAAAGATGAAGGAGTTTAGAGGTATATTTACTTCGGTTAACATTATGTTTTGGAACATCTTTTAAGCGATGTTGTATTTTCTTCCCCTGATACTTTAATTTTTAATAATGACCAGCACTGATTATGTCTGTTTCCTACCAATCACTACAACTCACTTTCTAACAATCTAAACTGCATTATCTCAGGTGTTACGGCTATATCGAATGCATTGTTTGGAACAAGACTCTTTTTAAACCATGACATTGATGAAGTCGTTGAGCCATCCGGTACCTTTAATAGCAATACTTCTTATTTATACAATCATGAAACAGAATTCAAGTCATCATTTATCCATATGTGATCAGTTATTCTGGAATGGCTGTTTGTTTTAGGCAGATCTTAGCTGAATATTACATTCCATAAGTTTATTGTTAAGTATGTATTTGTTTTATACAGTGGTGAAAGCAATGAAACAATACTTCATCACAGGGATACAATCCATATTTAATAAGCTTGTCAAAAGTACACTGAAACAACAATCAAAGCAGCAGGATGAATCATAAAAATGAACAAGCATATTGGACAATTCATTGGTAAATGTGATCAAGATTTTCAAGTTATTGTTTCAGTACCTGGAAACATAAATGAATTCCATCCATGCACATTCAAATGTACTTTGAATAGGAAAATTCTACACACGGCTTCAGAAAAAGAGAGTATCCTGCACATATAGTTACATGTTCAGTTTTCGTGTTTCCTTCTTTTGTACAGAACATTGCTCCACTCCATGGAACAAAACTTATCCAGGGAAGTACAATGTAGACAATGCTTCCTATCATATTTCAGGCACTTAAAAAGCATGCACACGTTCTGAGAAAATCACATACTAACACTTTTAAAACACAAAGTGATGGTAATATTTCAAATTAGAACGTTCAATCTACAGCGAGATAAATTTTATTTCATTCAGTATATTTCATCTTTGTAACTCAATATTCTCTAATGATTGAACATCACCACAGAAATTTGACAACATTAGCAGAAGGGCACAAAAAATTCCAAAATGATTGTCATAGAAAAGGATTTCTACACACGTATTAAATCTCGATATTCACCTCATTCTTTGGACACGTAAAAAAGCTGTCCATCGGAATCCTTAGCTGATTCTGGTCAATACAGATATCATTTTTGTCATTTCCATTACGCCCTAATCCGTGCTATTAAAAAAACAATAAGTAAAGATTATATTATCTGACCCCCTGCATGAAAATGTAATCTAAACTTTGAATATTACCCATCTAATTTAGAGTGTTGATTCATGCAAGAGGAATGAAAACAAAAGTACTAAAAATGTTGTCAAACCTACCTGTTGCAGCAAACAATATTAATCATGCCATAAAGAGGATTCATTCGTCACAGGCATTTGTAGCCCACAGTCACACCCTGATCCACACAAGAACCCTAAGGATTCTGAATGTGGAAACTGCATTAAGCTGTAGGATCTCGATACGCAAGGCTGAGGAAACACCATTCTTCTATTCTTCCATGCAAACATATACTTCATCTGCAAGCTGAGAATTCATCAGGCAAGCAACAAATAGCATATTGTCATCCAGATGCTCCACATATTGGCATTTCCAAAACAAGAAAATGCATAATACTTTGTAAGCCACTGAGTACATTATATTTACAAAGATCCATTTTTCGTTCAAAAGGCATAAAATTGACTTTACAGAGATCACATCAAACATAATATAGGATGTATAATTTTTACACCAAAAACAAGTAGTGTGATTCACTTTCAGTTCAGGAAAACAAAAGCAAATGACAAATTTCCACCTAATGAAAAACAACAAAGGTTTCCTCGTCCTACGTCTTGACAAGTACTTAATAGGATAATCATGTATTGTAGACTTACAGTAAGATTTGAAAGATATGTACCATTCAAGAACCAGTTCATACAAGCTCAATGAAACAGGTTCTAAGGTTTTACCTGACAACACATGGCAGTTCACATCAAGCAAAGAATTGCAAGATAGCACATTCAGGACTTAACCACAGCTTGAATGAAGTTCAAGAGCCTCATCAACCAACCCAGAATCCAAATAAGCTCTAATAAGCATAACAAATGCCTCTCTACTGGGCACCTTCCCTTGACATCTCATACTCCTCATCACACTCTCCACCTCAGAAAACACTCTAGACTTGTCCAACAGCTTCAGGAGAGAAGAATACACATTCTCATCCAGTGAACCACTGCTACAGACCCAATCGAAGAACCTCAGGCCTAAACCGACATCAAGAATTTTGTCGAACACTAAGTGTGCAATATCGGAAGGCGCGATTTCCTCCTCTGATAACCGGTATTCTACTGTCTCTTCCCATCGGGTTTGTGTCCGTAGTATCTGACAAATTTCGGATACGAGTTTTCTGACATGGGTCGTGACGTGTATGGGCCGGCTCGACTTGGGTTGGGGCTTCCGTGGTTTCATGCCGTCGAGAAGAGCTTTAGACATGCTAATTTGCCAGTAATTAGGTTTAGTTCAACAGTAAAGATACAGTATTTACATGTTGACGGGTCTGAATTAGCGTAAAAATGGAGAATTAAACAAATTGCAGACCTTCGTTCATATTCAAGTTTGGCGAGAAGTTATGCTCAAGTACAAACTTTCTGGCGGTAAAATTTCCTTCAAACATTAAAAGATTTTTAAAAAGTAAATAATAATAGTACTCCCTCTTTTTTTAACACTATTCTCCATCAAAATTTATTTTCATATTTGAATAGATATATGAACAAAATTACTATCGTATATGATATTGTTCAATTTGACAATTCATCAAAACAAGTAGATTCTCAATATCAACTTTTTATTTATCGTTATTATACGTAGATAAACACATTAACGGTCAAATGACATTAATTATGTAACAAAATTTCTTACTCATCAAAAAGATGAATTATGTTTTCATTTTTTTCACAGTCAACACTCCGTGCATCGGCACGGGTGTTAACTAGTACATATATATAGCATAATTTTGTAATCTAAATACCATTATAATTTTTTTTAAACATATATAATAATTTTTTATTTCACAATACCACTATTGAATTTCAAATATTTTGAAATTTATTTTGACATAAGAATATGAAAATATTCAAAAAAGGTAAAATAAATGATACAGAAAAAAATCCCATTCAAGTTCCCTCTCATTGTTTCTTTGTGTGGTTACGTGTGGATTTTTACACTGAGAGATACCTCACGTCGGTGTTCGCACACAAGATCCAACTATGCAAAGTCCTTGTTGCAACTTTTGTCAACATGAATAAATTTCATAATGTGGTCATTGAATAGTAAGTTGTATACTGCTTATAACACAATTAAAATAAATGTTGATCTCCTTACTCCTTTCGTGGGCTCGTGCAAGATCTAAACGTGCAAATTCTGGGCATAATATATTCAAACAGACCCAAAAAACACTCCCATAGAAAAAGTTCAAACAAGATTATCTGTTAATTTTGACCCTCCTCAGACGGAGTGCATTGGCGATAATGACAAGTTTACCGAAAATTAAACATCAATTAAAAAAACTCCTATACAAGTTACTTTTGAATTTAAAAGGAAAGAAAGGTCAATCGCACCTAGGTCTTCTTCTCTTAGTCATCCGGAGTATCTTGTTTCTAGCCCCACATCGGTCTGAACCTTGTTTCTTAGTCATTTATTTTTGACAGCACACTAAGGCCCATATGGCCGAACTATTAGTCCAAAAACAAAACAAAATTAATGTTACAATGATCACACTACCTCATTAAAAAACCCAATGGGAAAAAGAGTATAGTGTTCCTCATAATGTATTCACTTAATCGACAACCTTGAATAAGTAATCCAAGTACTTGCCGACTTCTTCTTAAGTTCTTCATCATGAAGGCGATCAATCAAACCATTTAATGCAGCATATCTAAGCTTCATTCTAGACCTTGTCATAGGTCCCACCATGTCACTTAGATGATCACAAACATAACTCTTGAATGTTTGATCAAAACGTGGAATGTCTTCATTTATGTTGGTAGTCATACCCTAATCTCCATCAGGACTTCTGAGATTTTGATACATTAATGTTACTAAAGGTTGTTATGATGTACCTTAAGTTCAACTAGTTTGAAAGGTTTGATTTAGTTGAATTTATTAACCTAGACTAGTAGACTCATTGAATGTAATGATTAGGGTGGGGAGGGGTTTATGTCTACTTGAAACCATAGATGGATATTGTTTATGAAAGCAATGAACCATGGGAGAAAGACATCTCAAACAACTCCATGCCTGCAAAGAAAACCACAAATTTATCCACAACTCACAACATGGTGCATGATAGAAACCATATTAACAAAATGAATAGATACATATTTGATGCACTCCTCCCTAATAACCACATCATGTGGATGAATTCTTGTGGATTTTTCAGGATTGATTTCTCCACCTTAATCGCCCTTTTCAGCCAATGGTGATTCAAAATCAATTGAGTTTCTGCAGCTGAACCTTGAGAAACCAATATGTGATTATAACTTATCTTTGTGATGTATGTCATATTTAATGAAATAAATAACAAACATTATTAGTATTCAACAATCCATATCTACACATATAAAAAACCAAAACAAAGATGAAACATGCATGAACTAAAAACAATAATTGAAACGACCTTTGTCTTAACAAGTCCAAGCATTCAAAAGTTTGAACTGTCCTATTTAAAGTTTGAATTGTCCTGAAATTGGAATATACCATGGTGGATTCCACACCATTTCCTGGAAACGCTTTCAATTTTTAAATTGTTTCGTATAAAAAGTTTGATCCTTCCAAGTCCCATAAAGAAACCCTGAAATACTGTCACTCCGATTATCCTTTTATTCATTCAAATTACATCTTTGCACAAGTTCATATTCATTAAGGATGGGTAAAACGATGGGAAAAAGCAAGCCAACAAATCCTTCAACATCTATTCGGTGGTTTGGATGCAATGGTTAATCTGCCATGAGAGGAACCAGAAGAAATCATCAAAACGAGGAGATGGGCTATTATGCGTTACACAAGAAGACAAAGAGGGCGACGTTCTTCGGAGTCCTCACCGAGTTGGGAATTCTTCAACAAGGCAGTAGAAGAACATTATACTCAATGGGTACACTGGAAATGCACTGCAACCAAGGTGTTGAACCCCAATACCATACTTAATTTACATTTTGGATACATATTGGATTATTTTGGACCTCATTATTTACATAACGTTATTACAATGGATAGTCCAATCCACCCAGATGAAGTAATACAATTTTATGCAAATTTGGGAAAATTCTGTGACAATGATAGGGTAACCAAAGTTAATTGAATTACCGTGACGGTTACTAAATTCACGATCAATGTTATATTATGGTGTCCCAAGATTGACCCTAGTTTTTTACGCCCCACTGTCTAAGATGATTCTTATGAGATTTTACATCAACAATCTTGGTCATCTAAGACAGAATTCTAACCACTATGTCCTGTAGAAATAGGGCATAAATATTTTAGGATATAGGGAGACAGTGCTGGGCAGTTGTACATATATGAATTGCCAGTGTTGACCATGGAGCAAAGGTTGAATTTTATGGGGGGTTTCCATGAATGTCCTTCCATCAGAAGGGATGTGCGCAAGTCTACCATTGGGAACCTTATGGTATTCTATTACATTATGGAGACTAAAATGTTGAATCCCGGGTTCATAATATTGTCCTACATGAACTAAGCCACCATCGCCACAATGAACAAGATATTCCCTTACGGATGTTTGGTCACTAGGATGATCAAAGAGCACGGTGTTGTACCCATAGATTGCCCATTGTGAATTTAATACTATGATTAGAAATGACTTGACCCGAAGCTATCGAATTAGATACAAATACAAACAAGTACAGGGTGAATTTGGGTCGGGGGAAGCGACTAGAGGTGCAAAAGGGCTAGAGGCGAAGACATGGGCATCGTCATGGACATGTATTCGGTTATACACCATTCAATAAAAACTGGGGGTTTTATATTTAGAATGTTGAATTTTATCGTGTTTGAGTGTAAGAATCGAGAAAGGATTTTTGTGGAAGTGAAAAAAGATGTTTGCTTGCTTCAATAGCCAAATGGAAGCCCTACAGACGGAGTTAAAAGAATTGAAGGCCGAGCAAAAAATTACCTTCGGGAGTTTGAGATTGCTTTAATTGAAGACTAATAGGAGTAGGATTTTGGACATGTTGATTCATCTCGCGGAGATGATGAGGACGAAGATGTGGAACATGTCACATTATACATGTGTTCTCCCTAACAATGGTTCTGTTACACACCCTAGAATATTTTGTGAAAATGTAAACCAATTTTTATTGATTTTGGGATTGACGATTGGATTGTAATGTCACATTTACACAATGCGGTGTTGTAACAATGCGTGGTCGTAGAAGACAAATATGTACAAGTTGATGGATCCAGTATCAACTTTACCGTGATTGTGAGTCACAATGTTAATTAAAGGCAAAAACATATTTCAATTGCCATGGTAGTAATTTTTAAATTCCTGTACCAAAATTTTCAACTTGAAACATGACTGAGATGTACTACCGTTCTCATTGTTTTGATTTTGGATCATTTTTGTTTTCCAAAATCATCCAATTTAAAATTAGCACTAGCCAAATAAAAGTCCACATCTTTTATTACATAAGTTGATTCCGATATAGGTTAAGAATTCGGAAAATCCGTTCGATCAAATGAACCATCCTTTTCTTAATATGTAGATATCTAATTTTAAAAGTAACAAGATAAATAAAGTTATGATAACAGAATGACCATCGCAGCGATGAATTTTAGTACGTAATGCATTTCCGCACTCTGAATTGCAATCGGACATAGGATATAATGAACACTAAAACATAGCTAAGATATTGATTCAATATTCGGTGATATTTCGAAAGTGGGACAACGTGTTATATCGCGATGGGTTCCTCACAACTACCATTGATTGCTTCGGACAATGACGGTTTAATTAAACTGTCATTTAACAACAACGGTTTAATTTTAACCGTTGTTGAATTGTGTTATGTAGCCGTCAATCTTCCTTTATTAAGTGGGATAGTTTTTTACGGTATTGGAATATATAATGGATGACGATGCCGAAATGATTTACACAGGATGTCACCTATTCGAGCCGTTAATGGCCCTTTTGCACTAGTTATATCTTTGTCTTACACATTACATTTTTGTCAGTCGAAAACAATTATCTGTAGAAAATTTTCTAATAGCTCTGGTCGCCCTGCATTCTCTCAAAATACCGTATTATTTTCTTCGATTTCTTTTTTCTTATCTTTTCAATATATATATATATATATATAGATGAAGAAACATCTTATTTTAGTTGATATTCTATAAATAAAATTTTATTGAATAAGTGAAAAATTTATTTCCATACATTAGTTTTATTTTTCGACATGATTAATTATATCATTTTATTCATCATGATAATTCAATTTAATTATTTTAGTTAATTTTTTATCTGATTGTACAAATCATTTTTTCGTGATTTTGTTTGTATTTTTTTATCAGAGTTCCATTTATTTGGATTTGTTGATTTATGTTTTTTCAAGGTATTTACACTTTGAAAAAAATAGATTGTACTTTGGATCAAATAATGTCACAGTTCTAGAAGAATTGTGTTTGGCGTAATGATATGATGTTTGCTATGTTTCTCTCTATCGAATGGTCATGATTTTCGTTGAAAGCGGGTTAACACCCTGATGGGAGGATATTGCAGTTTTTATTGAATTTCTAATCTATAATAGTACAGACGATTGGTCTGATTAACATGTAGTTTATATATCATAGCAATATGTGAAGATTAGTTAAATTGAATGTCAATCCAAACATTGTATTAGTCATTGGGAGTTTTCTCAACATCTATTTTTTTCTTTCAAAAAACAATTATGAGCGATACTGAATTTGCATTCCATCCCCCCGGACACCATTTTCTTTTGAAACGGTGGACACCATTTAAATAATCATGAGCGATACTAAATTTGTATTCCAACCCCGGACACCATTTTCTTTGTAACGGAGAACACAATTTTACGTAGTGTATGAGAGTACTCCCTCTGTCCCACTGCACATTTTTTGGACAAATTTTGATGTGTTCATTTTATATGGATATTTTGGGATCTTTTTGTATTCATTTTGGTACACTTGGTGCTTTGAACATTATGTTTTACCTCAAATTCCTATTATTGGAGTTGAAAGCAACTTTATTGCTTTTGACACTTATAATGAGGATTCTGTGAGACGAGCATTTATGACAGACTTGAAGACATTGAAGACTCCATTATAAAGACTTGAAAACTTTTGAAGACCCGAAAAACGAAGAAGAGAACACCACATGAAGACCAAAGTCAAAGGGGCAATTTACACTGTCTATCGCGATCGCGACTAATCCATCGCGATCGCGATGGCCCACGGCCCAGATTAAGTTTTTCAGAATTTCGAAGTATAAATTACAA
>JAULKK010108167.1:0-17457 GCA_032355705.1 Rubia peregrina
CCCCACACTGCCGCTGCCGAGTATCGAACCTGTGACCATTGGACCAAACTAACCAACGTCCCAACCGCTGGGGTACATCCGTGTGTATGCTTCTCTATTTAATGCTACTGTTTTGTGTGATTATTTGTGTCTCCGTACTCATCTTTGCATGCTCATGTTTGCTTGATTATGTTTTTGTGTACTCATGTTTGAATCTCTGTACTCATGCTTATGTTCGTATCTCTGTACGCATGCTTATGTTTGCATGTTACTCAATATTTAACTTTAGGTCCTGCTCACTATTTTAGTTTTCATGCTTCTTAATCTTTGTATTTAACTAACTGTGGTTAATGGTTTTTTTAGGTTCAAAGCAGCAACCTGGGGGCATTGAGCCCTCACTGGATGGCTGCGTCGGATCACATTTGGGGGTTCTGATTGTGTACTTCAATCAGGTTAAAAGTTTCATTTTATGCATATTTTGTGACATTATGTGCCCAAGTATGTTAGCTCGGTTGTGCTTGTGTGCTTTGGCTTTATGTGCCCGAGTATGTTAGCTCGGTTGGTCTAACTGTGACACTATATGCCCCCCTGGATTTTTCTAAAACTGAGATTATGGTGTGGTAGTCTGTTTGTATGGCTGTATGTAAAAATTGAATTAATATTGCTGGATTTGATTGGGTTTTATAAACAGATTCCAGGACCAAATGTTGGACTAGTTCATTGATGTAAGACTAACTGGTGTTGGGACCATAAATTAATATCATTTGTGCTGTTAAGCTAGACCTAAAACGTAAAACATAAATGAGGTGTTGCTAACTATATGTATGATGTGTGTTTGTTGTGTAATGCAACCATGAGTCTTAAACCCGTAGGATGACATTACACTAGTCATTGATTTTACGGCTACCACTCACAAATCAAACATGCTAGATCAACATAAAACCTGAGACTTGATAACAATATTTTTAAAACAGTGTCTATCATACAAAATGATTGGGTGTTGCAGCATAAACATGCCCATTGATTACAACATGTTTACAATATAACCAAAAGCATGCAATACTATCATTAAACAAAAGATACCTGACCTGAATACTTAGCCTTGCTGCTGGTTCCCATCTAGTGTGTTCAATCCTCTTAGCAACCTCAGAACCTTCGATGTCCAGTTTTGGGTTGTTAGAAACTGAACACATTCCCTCACTAGAATTATATCTGCATCCAAATCATTCTGTAGTAGACCAATACGAGCTAGGGTATCTTTTTTTTTATGTGCGGAACTGAGTAATTGTTTTCCTTTCATTTCATCACCTCAATCATCTCAACCTGTAGTGAGATAAATATTTTATTGATAGTGTCATCCCTTATTTCCTCAAACGCTTTGTCCGCAACCTCTACTAGTTCATCCACTATTTTGCATGATCTTTCCCATTGAAGACTTTGAATTGATCTAAAAAGGCCCAGGTCTAGTATGTTGAGGTCTGGTGAGTTGGCTGGCTATGAAACCATCTTTATTTCGAACCCATTAGAGTTAGGAGCCCATATGAATGCAGAAATGTTCATTGTTGGGTGAGTTGGTGCACTGTCTTACTGCAGCCATATTTTCTTGCTTGAGTCGGGTGGCTATTTACGTTTGATTGCCGGAATAATTTCATTCACTGGCCAGGCTATAATTACATCTTTGTTCACTTTGACTTCGGCCTTCAGCTCGATGGTACCTTTGGGTCTATTCTTTCTCTTTCTCTTTGCTGATACCTTGTCAATGTGTGGGAATATGCCAATCTTACCATCGAAAATAACAACACAATTTTCAATAATAATCGGCCTAACTACAGCACAAATGACTTTTGGTATGTAGCCTTTATGTTGAAATGTTCTGTATGGATTATCTTCCTCCGAAAAATGAATGTAATTTACAGATTGTTCTGAAAGAAAAAACCACTTTTCATCAAGGTGTATGACATTATACATGCTTCTGAATTTAAATGTACCGGAATGCCTTTTAAACCTGATATTGGAGCATGCATATTCAACATAATCCCTTAGAAAAGCCTTAATGACATTGATGTGTTTTCCGAGCTTGCACTTCTTTATGAGTTGATGAATCGTGCTCTTGCTTACATAGCATTGGGTTTCTGCCCTCCTCCAAGTCTATCTTAATGGTAAAGGAATTGACATGAATTAATCTTCATCTAAATCCTTGTTTCTTGTTTGTAGCTAGAGTAGCTGTAGGTTGTTAGTTTCATGCCTAGAGTAATTTCATTTCCCTCTCTTTTTTTGCTCTTCTTTCCAGTCCAAATTCATTGAAAATGAGGAAATTATTAATGGAGATTTTATTTTTGGCCCATTTCATATTTTCCATTTATTTTTTTCATTACACTGACGTCGGCACGCTTACATTACCCAATATGCCTCCTTGCTGAATTGTCACCTCAACTTTTCTTAAAGTTTGAGCCAAAAGCAATTCAGCATATTATAGCGGGACAGGGAGTAGTTGTGTAGAAATATCAAAATGAATTTATATATCCAACAAAAGGAAATTTGTTGGCAGAATTATTCCATTCCGTATTTGAGATTGAAAAGCATATATCAATTCCTATATTTATGAGATTTGATTGAACTTAGGGAAATTGGAATTGGTTTGATAATATCCCGTTTCGTATGGGATTTATTTGATTGGATTGGATATATTTTAATTCCTTACTTCAAGAGATTGGATTTGGTACTCCTATTTCCATCGAATTTGATTGTAATCAAAATTGGAGATGGAATAGGAATTGTATTTTCCACAGTTTCATGGAGAAAATATGCTTCCAGGTTTTCATATATTTCAAGAGTGCTCAAGAGCAATTGGTCTGTGTTCAAACATAATTTAAACTGTTGATCAAGTTCATAATCGTATACCTTAATTCCTCGAGAGGAGGAGGTCCAACATCGATGAGTTTCGAGGTTAGAGGGAATATGATGAAGGTGGATCAGTAGCAATGTGAGCTTGAAAAGTCCACAGTTATAATTAGATAAGATAAGTATAATTGTATGGTGAAGTTTGTACAGTGTCTTTATGATTAGTGGATTATTCTGAATTGGGCAAGGCCCTGCAAATGTAAGTAATTTCACCAAATTGCGTTGCCAAGTCTCGTGTGTTAACTCTTATGTTTTAACATACCTGGTTTAATTGGAACTAATTAATTGGATTAAAAAAATAGTTGGTAAAACTAGAATTTCAATTGGTATTAGAGCTTTGTCACTTGTTTTACCTTGGTTTGACAAGGAATGGTGTGGTCTGATTTTATCAATGACGACCAAAGAAGGAGCTTCTGTGTCTCAGCCACCACTGCTAGAAGGAACAAACTATAACTGCTTGAAGGCTCGCATACGAATGTTTATAAATTCATCGGATTAATTGGCTTGGCATTATGTTGAAATAGATTAGAAGCCCCCAATTACTGGAAGTTCTGAAGGAGGAAACTCCAATTCTAAAGGGTCAATAGTTAAGCCTAAAGAGTTGTGGACAACAGAGGAACAAAAGGCTAGATTGGCGAACTCCAAAGCACTAAATGTCACCTTTACTGCAGTAGATGACAGTTCAAACTTATCTCCACATGTCACCAGGTAAAGAAAGTAGGAGATATCTTACAAACGGTGCATGAAAAAAACAAGTCAACTACGTGAATCGAAGCTACAAATACTGACCACAAAATTTGAAGAGCTGAAATTGGAAGAAGAGTAAACTATTGCAATGTTCAACGGAAAGCTTACGACATAACAACATGGCACATCAATTGAATTTTTTTTTACAAAGAATCTAAGGTGGTGAAGAAGACACTAAGATAACTTCCTCAAATATTTTCCATTAAAGTAGCTGCAATAGAAGAATCAAGAAATGTGGCCACAATGATTTTGGATGAGCTTATGGGATCACTAAAAACTTATGAGATGACGTAGGAACATCCAACGAAGAGGATAAAAAAGTAGCTGGCTTTCAAAACCTCGACATTAGGAAACAATGATAAAGATGGTAGTGACGATTTAAATGAACTTGCTCTCATCATAAATAATTTCTCTAGTAAATACAAAATCTCAGGAAATGTTTAATGGAAACAGACCACGGTTTCAAAAATCCATCAACAACCATAGACCACGGATGGAACAAACCACTCTGAAATTCTCAAGAAAACAAAATTGCAAAGTAAGGCAAATAGGAAGAATTCAATGCAAAGAATGTGAAGGGTATAAACACATCTAGGATACATTTTCCAACACTCAAAAGAAGCAAGAAAAATCATATGTTACCTCATTAAGTGAAAATGATGAAGAGGTGAATGATGAAGAGAAGTTGACCTAATTATGTGGCTTCCGAAGCAAAACTTCACGGAGATTCAGAAAGTGTTACCGGAGGTTTCAACATCGGACAGGAAGAAGTGAATTAATGTTCCGACATGGCTCAGGCAACTAAAGTTTGATATTCCAAAGCAGAGAAATGATGTGAAGAATATTCCTCGAGCGATGACGAAGATATGATTGTGAGGGATGAAGATGTCTATGCTACTTGTGAAAAAAATGTATGGAATGTGGCTGAAAGTTGTTGTTGATAACAAACCCTTAAAAAGGGAGAAAACCTTTTAGCTGAAGAATGAAGGGAGATGGAATACCTAGGGGAACAACTCCTGAGGGAAAAAGAATTATTGGAATTAAATCTAATTTCAATTGCAAAAAGGGCTGAAGTTGCTAAGATAACTATTAAAAGGTTGAATTCTTGAAAAGCAAAGTTGGATAACATCATAACCATGAGTCAAGATTCTGGAAATCGACAAGGGATATGATATGAAAAACTATCTATCAGCACTAAGGAATTCAAATCAGAGGTCCAAGTTATGAAGAGAAAAGTGGTCAAAACACGTCAATGAAAAGCTCTAATTTGTGGTTAATGTACCTATCATGGTCATATAGAAGATCATGCTTTAAACATCTCAGAGATATTATGAATGGGTGTAAACTCTTAGCATGTTCCAACATGAATCAAGTCCAACGGTCCAAGATAGTTAGAAAGATATGGATCCCTAAAACCCCTAATTTGTGCCTTGTTGTTCACACTTATCTTATTTCACACTCTAGGGATTCTTGGTACTTTGATAGTGGCTATTTTCGACATATATCCGGATCTCAAGAGTACCTACAGAATATCAAACCCTGTGATAATGAATTTGTTACCTTTGGCGGTGGAAAAATAAGCAGGGTAGTAGGAAAAGGTGAGTTATCGATAATGTTATTTCCAACCTTATCGATAAAGTATTAGCCAATTGTGTGATGAAAACTTGACTGTAAAATTTCATAAAGAGAAGTGTATCGTGAAGCATGGTGACAATATAGAGATTACAGGTATTTTATCATCAGAAAACTGTGATTTGTTGGCAAAAGATATGAACGCAACACAAAATGAAGGGAAAATGTGGAATAGGAAACTTGGTCACATCAACTACAAGACACTTGCAAATATCACAAAGATGAAGGAAGTACGAGGGATTCCCACACTCACTGACAAGTAGGAGATCGTATGCGGTCCATGTAAGAAAGGTAAGTAGATCGGAGCACCTCACTCTCCCGTTAAAGGATTACCACCTCCAAAACACGTCTGAACATGGATTTGATAGGTCCCGTGAGTATACCTAGCGTGGGAGGCAAGAAAAACATTTTCATATGCATTGATGATTTCTCCAGATATACGTAGGTGACATTCTTCAAAGGAAAGTCGGACACCCTTGAAGTTTTCAAAGGCTTGGTGATCAAACTTCAAACAGAAAAGAGAAGCTCAGTTGGGAAGCTCATTCGAATTCAGAGTGAGCGTGGAACAGAATTTTAAAACTCTTAGTTCAATGAGTTTTGTGATGATGTAGGTATTCAGCATGAGTTTTCATCACATTTACTCCACATTAGAATGGCATCGTGGAGAGGAAGAATATGACCCTACAAGAGATGGCTCGAGTTTGCTAGTTGAGAAAGGAATTCCCAATAAATGGTGGACTGAATTTGTTAATAATGCATGCTACACTATAAGTTGAGTATATCTCCTACCATTAGCTAGAAAGATATTGTATGAAGTCTTGAAGAGCAGGAAGCAAATGTGTCTTATTTTCATGCGTTCGACAAGAAGTGTTACATTATAAGAGATAGAGAGCAACTTTCAACCAGGGCGATGTTGGTATATTCCAGGGATATTTGGTTGACAATAGGGCATATAGAGTGTATAACCTTTGTGCTGATGCATTTATGGAGTCTCTCAATTGGTGAGGAATGATTCTAATGAACTTAAGAAATAGAGGTCTGAAGAAGAAAGATAAGATTCTTCCCATGTTCCAACATCAGATGATTTATTAGTTCAGGTGCACAATGATGTTGGAAAATCATATGAGGTGACACTAGAGGATGAAGATGATGAATCGTATGATTTCAGAGATTTTGGAACACCATTCTCTACAGATACTTCCCATGTTTCAACATTAGTTGAGACCAAACCAAGTAGAAGAAGAACTCGATCAATTCTCTGAGTTACTTACAAGTAACTTGCTAGTCTACAAAGTTTTCTCTCCCTCAATGAATCTAAAAATTACAAAGAAGCTCTCCTTGATGAATATTGGATTGTGGCAATGCAAGAAGAACTTGGGTAATTTGAACGCAACGATGTGTTATGTCTTACACCTTGTCCTAAAGGAGTAAATTTCATAGGAATGAAGTGGATTTTCATGAATCAATCCGATGTTGACTGAAATATTACCAGAAACAAGGCATGAATGGTAGCCCAGGGATACACTCAGGTTGAAGGAGTCAATTTTGATGAGACATTTTCACCGGTTTTCAGGTTAGAATCTATTCGGATTTTACTTGTTATTGCTTTGCAGTCTGGATTTCACTTTATATAAGATGGATGTCAAAAGTGCATTCTTGAATGGAGTAGTCAATGAAGTGGTATATGTGGAATAACCCAAAGGATTCGAGGATTCTCACTTTCCACATCATATGTATTGTCTCAAGAAGGCATTATACTGCTTAAAACAAGCACAAAGGGCATGGTATGAGTGACTCACTACCTTTCTAATTCAGAAAGGTTATCGTCAAGGGGGAGTAGATCACACCTTGTTTGTTTTTCAAGATTATATACTGATTGCTCAAATCTATGTTGATGATAATATTTCAGGTCTACTTCACCATCCTTGGTAAAGGATTTTGTGAATTTTATGCAGACTAAATTTGAGATGCGTACGGTGGGAGAACTCACTTACTTTCTAGGGCTTCAGGTTTAACAAGAGAAGATTGGTTAGTTCATAAACTAAAGTAAATATGCCTTGAATTTGGTGAAGTGGTCAGTAATTCTCGACCAATTTGTAGACCCATAGGAATGATAGACAAATTGGTGAAAGATGAGAAAGAAACAGGAGTTGATCATACCTTCTACATGAGTATGATTGGAAGCCTATTATATCTTACAGCAAATCGGCCAAGCATATGCTTAACTGTAGGAATATGTGCACGATTTTAGGTTAATCCTAAGGAAAATCATTTAACTGTGGTCAAAAGAATTGTTCGATATGTGAGTAGAACTTCTATGTATGGTATTTGGTATTCTAAAAATAAATACTCTTGTACTGTTGGTTATAGTTTTTTTATTGAGCTAGAAATGTTGATGATCGCAAAAGCACTTTCATGGTATAGCAAGAAACAGAATTCTATATCTTTATCAATTGCTGAGGCAGAATAGCTTGCAACCGGAAGTTGTTGTGCACAATTTTTATGGATGAACCAAATGTTGAATGATTATGGAATTAAAGAAAGGGCCCTAACATTATTGTGTGACAACAGTGCTATCGATATTTAAAAGAACCAACATTCTCAGACGAAACACATTGATATAAGACATCACTTTATTTGAGATTTGATGGAAAAGAAAGAAGTAGTGGTTGACTATTGGGAGGTTATCTCTGTACTTCTCAAAGCTATACTTTATAGCCCTAAATGCTTCTTAAATACAACTAAGTAGATTGTAGCAAATCGAGGTTTTCCACGAGAAAGAGGGATTTTCCTAAGGGTTCATGCATATAAGGTGGTTAATAGCCTAGATATATATATATATATATATGCATATATAGCTAAAAGCAAGCAAGAAGGGGGATTTTGATTTGTTTTTCTAAGTTATGATTTTAAAAACAAAACAACTAGCAAAACAAGGTAATTATGCTAATCATGCAACAAGCTACTAAAAGATGATAAAACCAGCAATGACAAAGCTTTGGGGGCAATTGATTTCCACTTCTAAACCACTTATAGATCAAATAACCATTGACTCATTCCATCACATTCATTACCTATAGGGAATGCTATCACTTCCATTTTGAAGATCAACATTCATTTCTTCTTAATAGTAATTCACAAAAGCGTTCAACGACTATTTACAAACCTCATTAATGACCAGTTTAGACAATCAAAGTCATAAGGTATTTCATCAATGGAATTATACATGAAGAACCACAGATTTGATAACTACAAGCATTCTACCAAATGCCTAGCCATTTAACCAAACAAAGCATTCATTAGGTTTAACCTAGAAAGATCAACATTCAATATTCAACCTTTTAGTGCTACCTTAGGGTAAATATGATGACAATCCATATTAACATACTCATCTAGCAATATTAACATCGTTTTCATAACAAGAAGTTCTAATTCCATGTTCTTGGATTTTCATGTCAAAGAGTTAAGAAATTGTACACTTTACTAACACCCCAACACTTAATCGTACAAACACTTCATATTCAACAACCCATAGCATAAATGAAGTAAACATACACATTAAGAACACAATAAATGTCAAATAATAAATTCTTCAAGAAAGAGTGAATTAGAGGTTCTTATTACACGGGTTTGGAAGTTTCAATCAATTGCTCCCAAGTAGAAAACTAACCTAGATAATGAAAATACATAACTAATCTACAAAAACTAAGAAAATAAGAAGAAAACCTAGGGTTTTCAGTCCCCAAGTCGCAGAGAAGAAGAAGAGAGAAAGAGAGAGGATAAGATTTGGTATTTATAGTACAAGAAAGTAGAAAGGATTTCTGGTCATTAGGTACCAAATGCAGCATCTTCATGCCTTTCTTTTTCTTGTCTCAATTCCTCTTCTTCACTTCAGTTTTCTTTAATTCCTCAAGAATTCAAAGCTTAAATGCAAGTCTTCAAATCTTCAAAGCTAATATTCAAAATTTTCAAAGTCTTCAAACATTTGTCTTGTCACACAAAATACCCTAGAAAAGTAACAAGAGCGCAAAAGTCACTCTTAACTGTCCTTAGAGAATTTCAAGGCAAAATGCAACATTTAGATCACAAAAGTGTACAAAAGTGAATCCAAAAAGGTCCCAAAATAGCCGTATAAAATGGACACATCAACTATGTTCCAACATTAGAACAATTTGTGGATATTTTTACAAAGTCTTTGGACCCTGCAACTTTTAAACTCCTCAGAAAATACTTAGGTGTTTGTCAAATTTAAGCTATTTATTTTTCACATCAGCTTTTTAATTTTATTTTTCAGCATATAATTTAGAAAAATACAAAAAATTGAAAGAGGAGAAAAAGGGGAACAATAAAAATATGGAAGATGAATTCCTATTGTAAGTTGAAGAAGTTATGACAAGTGATGTGATGTCAAGTGGGTGAAAAGGGTAATGATGGACTTACCTTGTAATGAGAAAAAGTGGACACAATTGCTAAGGAAACAGGAAAGAGAATATTTTCAAAATTTTCACCTCTCTATCTTCTTCTCTCTTCACCTTATTCCTGCAACCACTATTCCCAATTTCCTTGAATTTTTTTTTGAAAAGTTGGAGGCTTTCTTTTCTGGATCTTTCAGAGTAAATCTCTAAGGAGAAGTGACTAAAGAGGTTTTGAAGTCTCAAGGTTGAAGGAGTTCTCAAGATTCTCTCTCAATGAAGCTTCCTACCCGCACCAAAAAATTCAATGGAAAAAAACAAGGACTCCAAGAAGATCTTTGGAGTACCGATTAAGGAGATTAGAGCTATTGAGAGCCCTAAGTTGCAGCCTTGCGACGACGTGCATGGGCTGAATATGAAGGTTTTATCTTCAAAGAAACCAGAACACAAAGCAAGGAAAACTGAGTTTCTTATTGATGATTCTTTCACCTTAATGGTATTTTTTAAAATCTTTTATGGATTGTGTTGACTAGTATGTGAATAATAAGAAAGTGGTGAACTTGATAAATCATTGCCCTGGATGATAAATAGATTAGATTTGAATAATTTGTTGGTTGGAATTATTGAGAATATTCAATACATGGAGAAGTTAAATCCTAGGCTTACTGAGGTTGCATGTATAGAGTATGGGGGTTAAAAATGCTTCTACGTTTTATACTCGTGCTTCCGGAGTGCAAAAACTTAAGCTTAGGAAGTTGTATGATTGAAATGCTGAAAGTGAATATAGAACTGTGAAATCCACATCTTACGGGCAAATTGTTTAATTTGATCATAAGATGAATGAGTTGGCTGAGAAGCTTAGGAACATTTCTCGACCTGTGATTTTCTTTCGGATGAGGAGGAGTTGGAGACTAAGGATGCTGGTAATGTTCTAACAGGAGATGTGGAAACAATGGAAGAAGCTGTAGACATGGAAATTGATGAGCCAGGATATTTTTAAGCTAGAAACACTTATCAGTATTATGATTTTGGTGTAGGAGCTTCTCATGTTCCAACACATGAGGAAGAGCTGTTTATAGAGCAAGTTATGGAAGCTGATGATCTTCATGTTCCAACACTAGACTTGGACATAGTGGGAAACACTACTAAAGCAGTTGATCTTGATGATGTTCCAACATAGTTAAAAACTGAGAAGATTGATTATGAAGTAGTGAAATGATCTAATATTCCAACATCAGAGAAGGTTGCTGAAGCTAGGACTGATGATCCAAAACAGTAGGTCCAACAAAAAAATGATCAAACTATGGTATATTCAGATGATAAAGTCTTAGACGAATTTATTCAAACCCAAACAAGGATATCTAAGAGGATTAAGTCAGAATTAATTTCACAACCTGTAAAGAAGAAGAAAATCAAAGCTGAAGCAAGACAGAGTTCTACCAAGGCTGATCATTTTATCAAGGATGCACAAGTTCTACTTTCTATGATGAAGACCGCCAGGCGAGTTGGGCAACTATGAGTCATATGAGGATTATAGCTAAAAGGCTAGCTGATTTGAGTGCTTATGAGAAGTGTGGATTTACAAACTATCTAGCTTATTTGAGGTTCAAGATTACTGCATTTGTCTACAAGGAGTATAATTGGGATATTATCCAAGAATTTTATGGGAGGAAATATTGACTCAGATTCTGAGTGGTACAACAAGGTCTACATCAAAGGCAAGGTAAGATTTTCTAGAAAGCTTATCAATCAGTGGCTTGGACTACCTACCCCTCAGGATTTTGAGACTGTTTATGATGAGAACTTTGCTGTGATAGATGATCAGATTGGAGGATTTCAGTCTCATTGGCCATCAAGGAAATGCCACTGCATCAAGCCTAACTGCTAGGTACTTTTGTCTATTCCAAGTAGCAAATAAGTGTTAGATTCCCTCATCAAACACTATGACACTCACTAAAAAAATGCCCAAGTTTCTTTATTGCATTGACACTAAAAATCTGATGAATATTGGTCTCTTTATCCAAGAAAGTATAGTTGAGCAGGCTATTTCTACTCGAGGAAAGTTTTCCTCATCCTTGTGTTATTTCAACCATTATTAGAGAAAAGAAGGTGAAGCTTAAGTAGAGTGATTTGATGGTTTCTATAGTACCTCTCAAGCTGAACAAGAGGACTTTCCAGTTAAGAAAGGTTAATGATCTCCCATGGACACCTCCGGAGATTGGTTCCACATCTGCATCAGTTGAGAAAGTGAATGAAGCCAAGATTCTGGCCATTGATGCCAATATTTTAGCCCTCAAGGTTCAGATAGCAGCTTTGGAAGCTGCAAGAGCACTACTGGCAGAACTTGATGAAACTTGATTTTTCTGATTTTCTGATTTTTGTTGTGATCTAGACATTATTTGGCATGTTTTATGTCTCAAGGAGAATATATTTTGAATTTATGGAAAAAATTATGATCTTATTTAGCTCTGTTGGGTTGATGTTTCAACAATGATATTTTGGATTTCTGGAATTTAGGGGAGAATTTTTTTCTTGAGCTTCTATATTCCAACGTCCAGAGTGGCTTTCGAAATTGATGTTCTTATTTGCATAAGCTATGATGAAATTTCAAAAGGTGGTTGGGTCTACAAAATGGCAAAGGGTGAGATTGTAAAGTCCATATTTAGTTAATTAATTGGCAATTTGGAGAAACTATGCAAATATGGAATAGTTGTGTTGAAACATCAAAATGAAATTTATGCAACAAAAGGAAATCCAATGGCAGAATTATTCCATTCCGTATCTTAGATTGTAGATTATATCAATTCCTATATTTATACGGTTGGATTGAATTTAAGGAAATTGGAATTGATTTGATAATATCCCTTTCTGTATGAGATTTACTTTGATTGGATTGGTAATATTTTAATTTCTTACTTCAAGAGATTGGATTTGGTAATTCCTATTTCCCTGGGATTTGATTGTGATCAAAATTCGAGATGGAATAGGAATTTTATTTTGCATAGAATGTTGATGTGTGCGAGTGGCTAAAAAATAGGGGGAAAATTCGGTTGAGCTACTTGTGAATTTCACAGAGAAAATATGCATCCGGGTTATAATATATTTCGAGAGTACTCAAGAGATATTGGTCTGTGTTGAAACATGGTCTTAAACTATTGAACAAGTTCATAATCATATACCTTAATTCCTCAGGAAGAGAAGATCCACCGTTGACGAGTTTCGAGGTAAGAGAGAGTCTGATACAGGCACATTAGTAGCAATGGGAGCTTGCAAAATCACAGTTATAATTAGATAAGATAAGTATAATTGTATACTGTACTATTTACTGTGACTTTCTGATTAGTGGATTTATTCTGAACAGGGCAATGCCTCGTAGATATTGATGATTTCACCGAACTGCGTAACCAAGTATCCTGTGTTAACTTTTACGTTGTAACGTACTTGATTCAGTTGGAAATAATTAATTGGATTGAAATTGATAATTGGTAAAATCAAAATTTTGGCATCTATATAATGTAATAAAAGAGCAACAAAATGGTTAAGGTACGATAGAACGTTTCTCTCTTTTCCCTCCTGCTTTGTGCTCATTGAGTCCATTCCAATTCGTAAACTAATGTACCAATTGTTGTAGGTTCTTAAACGGTCACCAGTATTTAGATATCTCTCCAATTCGATCCGCCTCTAGCTTCTCACTTCCTTCCGCCGACCCTTCATGCTGACACACCTCTTGCGCCGGTCACCCTCATGCACATGTCATTCTCTGTTTAAGTCATTCACCAAATGATGAGTCGTCAACCTCTGACCAAGTCGCTCAAATGTGTCGTCTTTCCCTTTCCCTCACTTTCTACCTCTCTATATCATTATAAGTTTCCCCCCTTTATTTAGTACATGTAATTCTTATTCTTCTTATTTTCTGCAGCCAATGAAAATTTTGTATCTTTCTTCCTTCCTTAAGCATATTTCATTTCTGCTTGTTGACGTAGGATAACTATTAGTTTCTCAGCTTGTTGATGTAGGGTTGTTGTTAATTATTGTTAGTATAAATCAGTTAGATGATTAGATTTGATTTTATATTGTTGACTAGTCTAGAATTATATTAAGACTAGTCTACCTTTATACTTTGTATTCTCTATTTATTCTCTTCCTGATCAAAAATAATCATTAAGGGAAATATATTCTATCATGGTATCAGAGCAAACCTGGTCCAAAACTTTCCAAAATTCCTAAACCCATTTTTTTTCCTCTGATCGGCCGCCCCCTCCCCTTCTTCCTTTGGTCGATAGCTTCTACTCTTCATCATCTTCATCGTGATTTTGTCTTCTATCATCATGTCTGAAGAAAATTTATCCTACACTACCTTGCTCCACATGATGACTTTCAAATTGTCATCAAAAAAATTTCTCTTGTGAAGCGTCAGATTGGTTCTGTTCTTAAACCCCAGAAGTTGTTTGGATTTCTCGATGGCTCTAAGCCATATCCACCGCTCCCCACTCCTCCTGAATACGGCAGCGCCACCTGCAAAGGCCGACCCAATAGAGGCCTATCTTCATGCCAAATCAGAATATGATCAATGAGTCGACGAATATCAATGTGTGTGCAGTATTCTTTTCTCATCCCACATGCCTGAAGCTTTAGCGGAAGTTCCTGACTGCGCAACATCAAAGGAAATCTGGGACAACCTTCATGCCATTTATCATAACCGCAGTGCCTCAACCATCCTTCGTCTTCGTTCTGATGCCCACGGCATACATGAGACTGGTATAGTTCATAATGTTCACCTTAAATTTAAGGATATTTTTGAGACGTTATCTATGATGGGTTCTACTGTGTCAAATGATTATCAGATTATATGGTTCTTAACTAATCTTGGTATAGAATTTAAGGATTTTTTTGCACAATTAATCACCCACTTCGTTATATGGTGATGTTCTGTCACATGCAAAGAACCACGAAACCTTTTTGAAAAATTTACAGGGACATTTAGCCCATACTACGGGGCCTGCCTCATTTACAGTAGGAGAATACCCCTCGTCCGGCTGCGCGTGAGATCACGCGCCGGTGAGGGGCGGCAGTGCGTACGGTTCATGCGCCACCAGAGAAGGACTTTCTGACGGGCGCCATGGCGGTGGCAGGTCCGCTGGTCAGTTCTCGGCCGGGACTGGTCATGGGCTGCCTTAATACACTTAGTGTGGTCATCCCGGTCACCATGTTGCGATATGTTACAGAATGTTTGCACAGACTGGTTCTCAGGCTAGTCGCACGGATTTCACCCATCTCTCTGAAAGTTTTCAGTCGTCCCTGCAGTTAGAACCCACAAGTCGCACCTCCGATTGGTAAATTGATTCTGGCGCCACCAGTCATATGGAATCTTCTGCTTCTGGTTTGGAGATTGTAACCCGTTATTCTGGTAATTTTTATGTCTCTGTTGGTAATGGTGAAACTATTTGGATTTCTCATGTTGGTGACTCTAAGATTTCTGATGATTTGATTTTATCTGATGTTTTGGTTGTTCTTGAGGTTACTAAGAACTTGTTGTCTATTAGTAAACTAACCAGGGATTTAAAAGTTTGTCACTTTTGATGATCAAAATTTTGTCATTCAGAACAAAGTTTCCAAGGCAGTCGTGGGCAGGGGTCACAGAGGTGGCCTCTACATTTTGGATAGAGGCAAGGTAGCTCTATTTTCTCATTTGCAACAAAATAAAGGACGCGCATCTTACGAGTTTTGGCACACTCGCTTGGGTCATACACCGACACCAGTTCTTTCCAATTTGCAGAAGTATGGTTTACTTTTAGTTTCTTCCTTGTTGCCTAAACTGCAAACCTGCGCCCCCCTGTGTTACGGCGAAAGGTCAACGGTTGGCTTTTATTGAGAACCATAAATGTGTTGCGCACGTACTTGATTTGATTCACTGTGATTTGTGGGGCCCTTCCCCTGTTTTATCGTCGAATATTTTTTCATACTATACCTTATTTATGGATCATTTTTCTCGATTCAATTGGATTTCTTTACTTCGTCGTAAGTTAGATTTTTTATGCTTATTTACAGTTTGAGGCACTAGTCGAAAACTAATTTTCGTCCAAAATTAAGGGTTTTCAGAGTAATGGTGGTACGGAGTTTCTGAACACTCGCTTATGATTCCATTTTTCCACCAAGGGCATTCACCACCAGATTTTGTGCCCATACACTCTGGAGCAGAATGGACGCGCAAAGCGCAAACATAGACACGTCGCTGAAATGGGCCTCACAATGTTGTTCCACTCACATATGCCCATTTCTCACTGGGATGACGATTTTGTTGTGGCTGCTTACACGATCAACCAATTACCAACTTTGGTTCTTCAAGGTGCTTCTCCTTATGGGCTTCTCTATGGTCGCGATCCTATCTACTTGAATTTTCATCCATTCGAGTGTCGGATTTTTCCATTTGTTCGACCTTATGTCGATCACAAGTTGGCTTCCCACAGCATTCCTTGTGTTTTTATCGGCTATAGCTCCCAGTAAAAATGTTTTTGGTGCCTTGATTCTTCAACAGGAAAGGTTTACCTCACTTGTCATGCTTGATTTGACAAGATGCACTTTTCATTAGTTGCCTCCACTGTTCCTGGCTCTCCTTCGTCTACTATGTATGTTTCAACATTTATTGATCCTGATGGCGAGTTTGTTGCTCCTTTGCCCGTTCCAGCTGTGCCTTCTCCGGCTCCTTGTATTGTCTGCTCCGCCGATCCGGAACCCACTTCTCGGCCGCCGGCACCAACCACCCCTCAACGTCTCCTGTCACCACAACCTAAGTAGCAATCACGCCTCCTCGCTCCACATGTCACACAGTCACCTCGTACAAAGCACGGGTGTTATCTAGTAAAACATTAGAAGAGGAACGAAGGAGTGATTTCATTTTCGTGAATAAATTAATTAGCGGAGCAACATCGCAGCCAGCTATTTGTGATGAACTTATGGAACCAGTTGACCCCTCAGGCTTGAGGATTTAAACTCGATCAGGTGGTGTAATAGACCACAAAAATGACGTCTTGGATGTTGCCTGCATTCTGAAAACCTCACTCTACGGTCCATATTATCCCGCCCACTCAGTGGCGGAACCAGGGGGTGGCGAGGGGGTGTTGGCGCCACCCCTAGGTTTCGGCAGCCCAGAATTTAGTGCCTAGGGCCGCCAGAAGCCATGGATCCCGCCACCCATTCGTTTCCGGCGGAAGAGCTCGTTTCCCGACTGTGGATTTGCCGGAGAAGACAAACAAATTTTCCCTTTTTTTGTTTCTTGCTTTATCAAAACGACGTTGTTTAACTAAGTATTAGGCCAAAAAAGAAGGGCCGATTGGGTACCCTAATTGCGAAACGAAACGTTACAAAGTCCACGTGAGTGGCAAACCCTAATTGCGAAACGAAACGTTTCAAAGCCAAAGACGGGTTTCTTCTTTCGTCCTTAGTTTCCATCTCGCGCCACCAGAATCGCCGTGAGTCCGCCGAACGACACCGCCTCGCTGCCGACGAACAAAATTTTAGCCACCTTTTCAGCTACCCCTTGTCTGAGCTCCTGGTTCCGCCACTGCGCCCACTTACCGCCCCTATAGCTATAGGCCAAAATTCAACTCGATGCCACCGTATGTCAAAATGAAAATCACGTTTATCTAAGGTACTCCCTCTGTTTCTTTAACAATGACACCTTTTCTTGACATTTTCTGAAGGCATGTTTAACCACCGATAACTTTAGTTTTGTCTAATAACAAACGATGAAATTTTACTTTTCAGAAACTACACGTTACGGAGAATA
>JAULKK010108382.1:0-17451 GCA_032355705.1 Rubia peregrina
CAAACGATAAAATTTTACTTTTCAGAAACTACACGTTACAGAGAATCCAAAAATATCTCACATGATGTCTATTATTACATATAACAAAAGTTATCGATGGTCAAACAAGTCATGAAAAAAAGTGCGGTCAAATGAGGCCAATATTAAAAAACCAGAGGGAGTATATATAATGCTTATTAAAAGTTCCATACTCATCTTTCAACTTTGATGAAATCTCAACTGAAAATAGTAAAATCATTAAAATACAAATTTAAATAATGAGTGATCTGCTTAAAATATTAAAAATAATGAGTGATCCGCTTAAAATATTAAAAATAATGTGTGATCCGTGTGTATATATATATATATATGATGTTTGAGTCACTATCGCAATGGTTCAAATTTAGTAAAATTTGAAGTAAAAATTCTAAAATCTCAATTCTTGTAACGAGCGAATCCGCAAGTGATTTTCCTGTTTGTATCGCTTCAAGCAAAGGTATGGTAAGTTGTAGTTTTATCGCACTTGCAAAGTGAGAGGTGGGAGGTGAGGCTGGTGAGGCAGACTTAGCTTGTGTGGTTTTTGTGAAATTGGGCTTGGTTGTTTGTTGAGTAAACGGATAAATATGCAACGTGGGCGGTTTTTCATGTCAACTATATTGTTGGACTGTACAAGTAATGCATTCCGTTTCATAAGACTAAATAAGTTCTCAATCAGTTATTGAGAAATGGACGGATGCAACTTTTCAGATATTTTCATAATTGTGGTTTAGGTTTCATGTGTTGGTATTTTACTTATAAGGTTTCACGTGTTGGTATTTTACTTATAAAAGCATTGTTGGCATGGTGTATCCTCGGTTGTAGTTGTCTATAGTTAGATTATTCGTAACTACAGTGAGATTGCACTTGTAATTGTGTTGCGTGTGATTCGTGTTGCTGTGAAAGTGTTTGAGTTGTAAGCTTCCTATATGGAGAGCGGCGGAAATGCTGGGGGTACTCCATGTATGGATTTGGGATCTGAAAGGTCATTTTTCTACCAAATGAACCTGTTAACTTATCAGATTTAAATTCAAGTATAGAGTAAGCAAGGTTGATCCCACAGAGAACAGTGTAAACAAATTCTTATTTCTAAAGATTCAATTATTGGTTAGCTACTATGACTTAATTTGATGAGAATATAATCTATTAACTAAGAAAATAAAAATTGATTAGCTAAGAAAATAATTAAACTAAAAATGCAAATAACACAAATATAAATATGGGAATGAATTCTGGCAACAGGTAAATTCACATTAACTAATAATTTATATGATCACGAGCGCAATAATAAATCAATTCGCATGAACCAACTAGTTATAGACTGCCGAGAATTAGCTAAAAGACACAGTCCAATTTCTTTTTACCAGAATCAGCTATAAACTGACTATTTCTCTAATTAAGATATAATCTAGCAAGAATCAACTATAAACTAGATTTAATATCTCAACAAGATTAAGAACCAAAGAAACCCAATTCAGATAATTCATAATCAGATCAGCTATCACAAATTATCCACCCATTGTTCCCACTATTTGCTGATAGTTTCAACACTAATCAAATCTACTAACTAGATAAAGATAAATAGCGGAATTTAATTGGCACTATTCCTAATAACTCAAGGTTGGTCAGATATCAAGAAATTCAGAACTAAAATATACACAGAGAACAATTAGGATTCCATACAAATCAATTATCACGAACAATTAGGTCTCACATATAAATCATAGTTAAAGTTTCATTAACCTAAGCCGGAGAAGAGATTTAGCTACTAAACATATTAAAAATAATTAAACTAATAATAAACATAATAAAACGATTACAAAACTAAACTAAAGAATAACACCCAGTTCAATATACGCATGAACAATAACTTGAACCAAGTGTATGAACCATGATAATTATGCACAAATAACACCCCAAGTATAGCTGATAAAACAGTTCAATAACATAAAGCTGCGGATCCAAAAAATAAAGCTGTCGTCCGGAAAGAGAACCCGGCTACGGTCTCCTCCTCAGAGGTATTTATAGTTATTTTACAATAACCCTAATTACAAATCCAACTAAGAAAAGGAAATTATTATTGGGCTAGTTAATTTGGTCTTCATATTGGACTTTATATTCTTTAATTTAAACTACTTCACATGAATCCAATTGAGCCCAAATTCTTCGTAGCACGATCTAATTGCTTCGGAGCTTCTTTCTGGAATAATGTCTCATATCCATCCTCAAAAGGTAAAATAAGAACATTTTCCATTGGAGCACACAATCTCATTAAAAACCTTACCGAGAAAACCCAGTGGGTAAAACCACGGTTAAGGGAAAAAGAGTATAGTTTATCGCACATCACGCTCAACGCACAATCTAATGATTTCCTGTACAAAAACACACCTACGTGCACATCAAATGACAAAAGAAACTCCTAAAAGCACATAAAATATGTGTATAAAATACACCCAATCAGGATCTCACTAGTTTTGTGATACTCCAACTTGGGCGAGGTGGATTATCTCGGTTGTCGAATATATACACTCAGATTACGTTCCCCAGGGGATGTTTTAGGAATCCTCATGCTTCTTGTAACTTGTAAGTATATACACCAAGTATTTTGAAAGTTTCACATATTTATTTATCTAATGGTTGCAATGGTTTTTTTTATCCTATTTTAGGATCGGCAGTTGGGATCAGTGAACACAGGGTCAGGATGGAGGATGATGTAAAATCTCAATCTGCTAGACCACTGATCACGGGAGTTGGGGGGAACCTGTGGGGGGGGGGCGCTAGACGAGTGTGAAAGATGGGATACACAACTGAAGGTCATTTCGGACTACACGGGTTTTGTGAGTCCGTTCAGTTGTGGATTAGATAGGAAGAATTATGACAGGAGAGAAATGATTGCTTGGATTACATACTTGCCTACTTCCAGGCTAGTGCTCATTTATAGGGGGTACTTCGATAAATGGGGTGGGGTAGTGTGGGAGAGTTGAACGATGGTCTAGCAACATCACTAATTACAGTACCACCATCATAGGCGCACTAGCTTACAACTCGGTCTTATTAAACTATTTTACCTATGTGATAGGTTTGGAATTTTACGTGATAGACTACTTCTTAGGGAAGGCTAAAGAGGATATTTTTGTAATCCTTATTTTTTTTGTATGGACTCGAGGTTTCTGAAGAAAAATGACTTTATCATCTTTTTGAATATGTTGTATCGTGTTTCGTATTGCTAGAGCTGGTAACCTCATGGTTGTTAGCACTTTGGTTTGTGCTCTTATTGAGTAGTTGTTATGTGTGTGGCCTTGCCATATATCCCTTAATTAATGTGTGCCGTTTAGGTTTAGCGTACCTAGTTCCATGGCTAAGTTTTTTTTATAACTATGTCATCTCATATGGGGGGAAATCATATCGTAAGTCTTTGAGCATCATCCTACTTTATATGAATGCCGAGTTATTAGTATGTCAGGGTTTACCTTTTACTGGAAGTACCTTGGTATATAAGGTGATCCTTTATGTATGATTGTGGTAAGTTGTTGTCACGGTTCTCTTTTCTTTGTATACTATGTTACCCTATCACATACCGGGTTTTTTTCCTTGAACTGGTATTCATTTTTCCCCCAGTCCAATTGTGACCATGGCTCGGGTTCCGGCCTTTTCCAAGGATTATGAAGATCTTGAAATATAAAAATTATCCCCACAATAGGCACCACTAATGCGGGAAAATCATTCTAGGCCGACATAATCTCCATAATCAGCTCGATATGCTTTATCATCTCGGGTTCTTGCAAAAAAGGTCTCGAGGAGATCTCTGGGACAAGACACTGACGCCCAAGTTAGGGTACTGTTATGTATTTTTCATCTAGTATTTGCTTACATTCTTCATCATTTATTGTCTTTATTTACAGCTAGTGAGTCGTGTGATCGTGGTCCACATTGCATGTTTCACGTCCCTAGATCCTGGTCTAGTCGGGATGCTTATGGCTAATATATTTTCAACTACTGATGAGACGATATTGGTTTTCTTTCTTAGCATAATTAACAACCAATTTATACCTTGTTTTGTTGGTTGATAGTTAGAGTATTACTTGTTTTACATGATTGGGGGTTAGAATAACCTTGTTTGATTGTTTGCCCTAATTTCCCTATTTTGTAAGCATTTAGTGTCTAACGTGTTTATCTCTATGTTTTTTTTCCGATTTATCCTTGCTTTTTGATCTTATTCAAAGACTATCATGGAGAAGGACATTCACAAGGATGGTATAATATTTAAGAAGGTCATTCGCAAGAGTGGTAGAGGAAGGAAGGATATTACAAAGTGGTAAAAGATAGATTGACGAAACAATTCAAACTAGCGGATGAAGAATGATCCGAGAGTTGGAACCGAGTCTTGTGAATGATAGGAGATGAATTGGCTTCCACGGACAGAATCTTTGGATTTGTCTTTGCAAGGACTATAAAATCAACTACATTTACTCCCGAATTGGATCAACTATCCACCCATAGCAACAAATAGAATATTCAAGACTTGAAAGATGGAATAGGAAACGGACCGTGTAAAATTACACGGTCCGTGCCGCTCGGTAATTTTTTATCCGTTTCTAGGGAATGGACTTTGCAAATCTGGTTGGTCCGAGCCTGCTAGCATGGTACGTGCCACCTTGTTAACTAGTGTTTTGATCATGGGCCATTTTTTCCTATCTCTTGCCACCTATAAATAACCTCATTCTTTCTCCTTTTTACTTTGACCCACCACTTGGATCTCCTAACTTAGGTTTTTCATATTTTTCTCACCTTTATCCAAATCCCTTCATGTTTTTTTTGCTTTATTTATGAGATTTATTTATTTGGCATATATTTGTGTCTTGGGAGCATATGTAAACGTATTTGACTATTAACTTGGGAGGATGTTAGACTCATCTACGTTATGCCATTATTATCATTATTTCTCGGTCTTTCACTTTTTATGATTATGCTTGTATGATTATAGATTTTACCACTAATTTATTTCAATGCATGATCGAGCACTAGGCACGAGAATGAACCTGAGATTATTTTGTCTCTTTATCAGGGTTTGTCAAAAGTAAATGTGAAGGTCGTGAGGATTGAAAACTATGCATGATTGTTGGTTCATTGGTTAGATTAGGCTAATGTACAATATTAAATTAGACTATGAACAGTACATGAGTGACCTAACCATTTACTGTTGGGCATCAGTTATTGATCCAATTGGGGTAGTATAATTTTGAAAGTCATATGACATGTTTGAAGTAAACTAGCCCAGATAAAATTCTAGGGGGAAACTAAAGAGACACTGCTGCTCTCAATCGTAAAAGCATACATTGTTGTAGTGGGTGTTCCCGGTGGAGGTTCAGGCGATCTATGCTACTCGCGTGTTTAATCTACTATGAGATGTCAGGTTTATTAACCACAGGAGTGAGGTCTAGAAAGGGTTAATGATAGCGCTCCTCTAGTTGTAATAGGCGAAGGTGAGAGTTTGACTTGGGGAAAACACCGGGATTTTAGTAATCGTGGGATTTTCTAGTGAATCAACCTCTTCACATCGGGTGATAAGGCATATACTAGTTAACATTGTTGTCATGCCCCAAGGCCTTTATTATTATCTTTACCTCGTAGTTTATATTTTTTTCCTAGTTATTATTTTAATCATTTAAAACCAACCCCCCCCCCCAATTATCTCTACTTCCCACACAAACAATTGGTGATGCTCGTGTGTGGATTTCGTGACTCTATCTTTTAAACCCCTAAATCTCGGTTGATGATAACTTAACTTACCACTATCTACTATCTAGTAGTTACAAGTGACTAAGGGAGAAAAACTATATATCCTTTTATCTTTGACTCCCTTGCATCCTAGGTTATTTATTAACGATGACCCGGCGTGTCAGTCCCCCACCCCAGGTGAGATTCTGCTTGTTTTAAGTGAACTTCTACTTGTATTCAACTAACAGGTTTGCTTCTGTGAGATGTTCATTCTAATTCTATACTCCTCTTAACTGGTGAGATATATAATAGTCCTCTAAGTAGAAGTTAAACTATGGAGTTTCAGTTGAGATGTGGTAATCAATCTCCTTAAAAAATTTGAACTTTATTCCGTGGAATACAAACTACCAGTTCTCATTGCTTGGGCCTTGAATGTAGATAAACTTGACATGATTGAGATGTTAAGATAAACTTGTCATCCTCGTATCCCATTCTATTCATGTCCACAAATGTAAACCCCATGGGTTTCTCGGACGGAACCCACCACAATTTTCTACCCATCTACACTTGAAGACAACAACTTTGAACTCCACATATACCAGCTCCCAAATATCCTCAATCATCCTATAAAATTGTATCATTGCAACAAGATGATTTTTATCTCTCTTTCTTGACTGCCACATTGATTCAGATTCAATGTACATACTACTATTTTGCATGGTGCTCTTGCTGTCTTTCTCGAACGTTGAAAATAGAATTTGTTGATATCATATCTATTATATATTTTTACAGTGAAGTTTGACATTCCGTCGATATTAGACCTATTATAAAATCAATTCTCGGGCGTGGAGGAATGCGCCACCTGGATTTTGTTTAACACCAGTCTGGATGTTATTCCCTTATAAGGAACACGTGTTCCTAAACATAATTTGTTGCACTATTGTTTCACAACACATACATGTGGATTTTTATTAGCTCAACATTATAAGGTGTATAAAGTGTACCTTTTAACATGGAATCTTATTCTTCCTCTCACCGTGTGAGTGGTTTAAGGACTCAAATTGCTCTATTTCTAGCCAAATTCGAAGTGCAGTACTCAATAATCTCCTCGGTCATGTACCTTTGTACATTTCTAGCATTCAGCCTACTACAACTGTGAACATAACCATTAAAAAAAACCACGTGTCACTAGAACAGGAACATCCAATGAATTCCAGCTGGACCTCACATTCCAAATTTCCTAACCAAAAGGACCATCATGTCGAAGAACGATGGGGGAGGTTCTTTTCCAACTAACATAACACAATAGTGGCCTCTTGATAAAAGGTAATTGTATGTATTTACAATTAGCACCACTTTTTATGTGCTCCTGTTGGTGGATAGTAATATTATTGAGTGTTTTGCAAGATATGGGGTTAAAAACACTAGTGGGATTATTTGTATTAACTTACTTATTTTGTGAAACTTTTATTGTCTAATAGGTTTTTCTTCTATGAGTTGGTCTGTTTGGTTGTTTCGTGAGATTTATTGAAAACCATCATTGGAGAAGGCCATTCGCAAGAATGGTAGTAGATAGAAGGTCAATCGAAAGGTTGGTGATATATTGAAGGCCATTATATTGAATGATAGAAGATTGGAGTGATTAGGAGAAGAAAGAAGCAAAAAAGGACACGTTTTACACAAAGGTTTAGGAAATGTTCCTTGAGCATGGACCGTGCCAGGAAGTACGGATCGTGTTGTTCAGTTTTCCAAGAATCCAAGTCCCAGGAAATGAACTGTGTAAATTTACCTGATTTGTGCCATCAGTTTTTTTGAAAAATAAGTCCTGGGAAATTGACCACTCTGTTTACTCACAACCCAGTCCTAGAGAATGGACCGTATTTATGTACATGATATGTGCCAGTCTGTTGGATTGGGTTTTGAATAACGGGTTAAAAGCTTCTCTCTGCTCCCACTTTAAAAGCAACTCTTATCCATTGAACAAAGGGAGGAAGCAAATTTAAAATATTTCCCATAAGTATTTCCTCTGTTCCTTAATTTATTTCCTTACATTTATGTCTCTGAAACCCAAACTTGTTATGGGTTTGATTATGGTAGCTTAGTTAATTACTTTGGAAGCATTTGTAAGCATGTTTTAACGCTTGATTTGTGAGACTCTTAGATTCCTTCTATTGAGTTCTTCCATTATCATTATTAAGTTTTTCTTAGATGTTATTCTTATGATTATACTAAGATTGAGATTAGGATTTATGCTTAACTAATTTTTTTTCATGATTAAGTGCTAGGCTCGAGAATGAACCTGCTAGTATTTCGTGCTTATGTTGGTTTGGTCAAAGGCTAAATACAAAGATCATGTATGATTGACACATGTGTTCTTGGATTGAATTAGATGTAAGTATGTGTTGGGTTATTCTACGGACGATATAGGAGTTACATAGCAAATGATCAGTAATGTTATTGATCTTGTAGAGGTCATAGGATAATTCCTAAAGGTCATTTCCATTGTTCGTAGATATTAGAAGGATAATTCCCCTAGAGTTAATGTGAGGTACTAATGTTCTAACAGGCACAAGGTTGGCTTAGGATGAGTATTCATGATGGATGTCCCAATGACGGATGATACTTCTGAGTTTAATTCATTGTGTGTGTTTGCAAGTTTATTAACCCCATGAGTGAGGTATAGAGGTAGTATTCAAAGCGCATCGTTAGAAATATCGGAAGGGGGGTGAGAGTTTGAAGTGGGGTGGAACCAAGGTATGACAGACTGAGAGAGTTCTCAGGGAATCAAATCTCTCCACATCGTGTCATAGAACATAATGTAAGAAAAATACATTGTATGTGAATGAGAGTCGAGGATTAAATGTAAATGTTAAATATGTGACAAAAATGCCCCTAGGATGTGTTTATTAGATAGTGTTGTGGTATGCACTCAAATAACATCATTGATAATTTCATCTTGATGGAAGTTTCTGAAAGAGTCTTCCGGATGGATTATCTGCCCCCGAAAATCATGTGTTAACCAATGCATTTAGCACATTTGTTATTATGTTTTGGTTGGTTGATGGTTTGTTAGGTTTGTTAGGTTTATTCAGGTTTACATTACAAGGGGTTTGGATAACTATTGTTTGTTTTCTTGTCTAAATCCCTAGTTTTGTAGACTTATTAAGCCTAATTGATGTTATGTCGTTACGAGCATCTAGATCGGTTTTGAGCTTATTTGTTAGATAACTCGTAAGCACTTCGACTTAGATTGTAGAAGGTCATCCGCAAATATAGTAGTATATAGTAAAAATTAATTTGCAAGAATGGTAGTAGACAAAGGGTAGGAGTCAAAACGTGGTAGTAGATGGAACCTATCCAAGAGAAGAAAGGAGTTGAACATTAACAAATGAATCACTGGCACGGCTGTGTGATAATACACGAACCCTGCCAGCCAAAATGGATGGTGCCAAAGTGCCTTAGCACGGGCCATAGAGAACTACACAGACTGTGCTGTTCAATAGAGCTTCGTGCAGCTAAGTATGGGCATGAGTTGTGCCATATTGCACGACATGTGCAAACCAAAGATTAAGATGACATCACTAGCTCCCATTGTACGGAGATTCGCACACCCGCACCATCAGTTATTCCAAAATCAATTCCCAGCCGGTGGCCTCCAAGGTATTACATGGCCTGCGCTGCTCAGAAGGTGAAATCAAGCTTCCAACCGAAGGCCATCAAAGAATTACACAGTCCGTGCTACTCAAACTCTCAGTAAGCGTTCCTAGTTAGTGACCCGTGAAGATATGTGTGGCCATGTGCTCAGAAAGTCGGATGACTAGAACCCAGGCTGCGCCCCGTGCACTATTGAACGAACCAAATACTATGGCACGACCCGTGCCAGGTGGAAGCTAAAGTTTTAATTTCCCTTTTTGGGCCTCTTTTAAGGCCAAATTATATCTACTATTTAAGAGGACCAATGTCTACTAAAGGTTTAATTTTAGATAGTTTTAGATTCAATCTCCTAGTTTTTCCTAACAGTAGGTAGAGCGAGACAGGCACTAACCCTTCTCTCTTAGTTTATTTTCTCCTTGTTTTTCCCACAGGCATTCAATCCAATGAATCAATTGGGTTCAATGCTTAGGGAGTAGTGTTTTAACTTGGGGATTTATATTTGTATTCATGACTTGGTAGTTATTTTTTTAGATTCTAAGATCTTCCTTTCCTTTAATTCTTGTGAATATAGTGTTAACTTATGCCTTACATTCTTGTTTAATGAATGATTGATATACTATGTTTCCATACACCCTAGTCTACTTTTATTGTATGGTGCATGCCTGATAAGAGGGAAAGATAGTAGTATCAACTAGAATCGGGATAATTCAACCTTTGTCGTCGCAACCCTAGAGTCACCATGAGGTGCCAATCTCTTTGCCTCTATAATCCTAGAGAGAAGCATTCATATAGAGTTCCCGGGATGTAATTATTTAGGGGGAATGAATAGACCTGCATAGCGGCGGGGTCATTATCACACTTCCCTAATTACAGAGGCTGTGTCGATAGAAGAAAATGAGAGAACCTTTGTGTGATAGACAGAGGGAATTGTTGACTTTCGACCACACTATGTGACATAATTATTAGGATAGGTTTATACATCTTGTACTTAATTGAATCTAGGATCGAAATATACTACTGGTCATGTAGCGCAACTATCCCCAAGTGATAGTTTTATATAGTTTTGTATCTTATCCTTGTATAATAGATAACCCTCCTCTCAAACCTTATTTTGAAACATTGACTATTCCTGACACGTGATCGGATTGACTACCCAATTGAGGCTTTGCGTAACTAACCTTTAAAATCCTAGCATCTCTGCAGACGATCTTGGACTTACCACTCTATACCCTTTGGTAGTTTAGTAGTGAGAACGGGAGCAACTTATAAATCTTATCTATGTGAAGCGCTCCATGGGTTAAATTCCATCTCTCGGATGTTTAATAGTTTTAACGACCATGCGGAGTGCGGATAATATTTTGGCTCCACAACCGGAGATGCTAGCTTAAAGATTTAACTGTTTACTTGCAAATCTAGTTGGTTGAGTAGTTAGTGTTTTTGCTTTTGTTTTTATTTTGTATATTTAGTTGTTTTTTGTGTTGAGTCTTTGTGATAGTTATTTTGGTTATTACTAATATTTTTCTAGTGTTTTTCATTTGTTTGGTATTGTTTACTTTCTAGTTTATGGTACATACATATATCACAAACTTAGTAACTTTAAACTACCTACCAGATACCGCAGATGGTTGGAGAAGAATAATGAGGAGAGCTAGGGTGGAGGTTCCACAAGGACCGACTGTTGTAGAAACTTTTGAGACGACAGAAAAGAATAGTAACCTAGGGAGTTGATGGCTCCGAATTTGGACAATCAACCCCTATGCATTATCTTCCAACCTTTTCCACCAAATGTGACTTGTGAGTTGAAGAGTTGAATGATGAAATTCCTACCTACCTTCTATGTGATAGCCGGTGAAGACCCGAACAAGCACTTGTTAGAGTTTCACCTAGTGCGCACCAATATGAAGCCAACAGGGGTATCGAAAAAGGAATACAACTTGAGATCCTTTCCTTTTTGTTTGGTACAAGAAAATTAAATTGACCAATGGTACAAGAAAATTTGGTACCTGATCCAGTGTGAAGACCTTAGATAAGCCTGCTCACTCTCCTAAGTTAGAGGAACAAGTCCAAGGAATTACTTCAATGATGAAAGATTTCATGAATGGGAGAGCTCAACAGGTGAAGGTGTGTGGTATTTGCAATCTCGATCATTCAACCAATACATGTCTGCTAGTGGTTAGATAATTTGAAGAGGTGAAGGCCTTGGACTTCAATGGTGGAAATCGGAAATTTGCTAGGAGGAAATAACAAGGGTTCTGAGGGAACCAATGAGGGGATATACAAGATCCCTATGCAAATTCCTTCAATCCTCTATACTGCGATCACCCCAACTTTCGGTGGCATGAGGAAAACCAAGGGTACAACCGAGATAAACAACTTCAACCATAACCAAGGGGAGAAGGGCACCCATAATGTTTCTTTGTACAAGTCAGACTGGGAGGATATCCTAAATGCAATAGCTCAATTGGAAAAGAAGAGTGATGGGTTCTCGGAGCGGACAGGGAGAGAGATTGAAGAGCTGGACACTAGATCCTTTTCGAGTATCAAGAATCTCAAAGTGCAAGTTGGTCAACTTGCCACTTTGGTGAGCTAACTCGAGGCTATGGAATACGGCAAGCTACCATCCCAACCCAAGGTTAATCCACAGAATGTGAGTGCCTTGAAGTTAAGAAGCAGGAAGAAGGTAAGCGAGACCGATAAGGAGATTGTGTAAGAGAATGACCTAATTGTGGAAGTAAACAAGACCAACTTTGAAGAACAAGAGTTAGTTGTTGAGGAAGAGCCCTCAAATGAGCTCTCCACTACCGAGGTGATGGCGATCCCTCTGTATTCATTCCCTAGTGCTCTATGGGAAAGTTTGAAGGTGGCAACCAATAAAGCACAAACTTTCAAATTATTCAAGAAGGTTGAGGTTTAGCATTCCTATTCTTGATGTGATTGAGAAAGTTCCCTCTTATGCTAAATTTGTGAAAAATGCATGCACTAAAAGATGGATCAGACCAACTAAGAACGTAGGTCAATTGAAAATATGGGGAGTAGCCACTTTAGCTCATAAGAACATACCTAAAAAGTGTGATGACCCCAAAATGTTTTCAAATCCTATTTCTTTAGGTGGTAAATTGGTGAAGAATGCTATCATTTATTTAGGTGTCTCTATAAATGTGATCCTTTTTTTTTCCTTTATGAGAACATTTATATAGGTGAGCTCAGGGACACTAGGGTTATTGTCCAACTAACCGATCATTCCCAAGCTAGCCCTAGAAGTATAGTTAAGGATTTCAGGGTCAGGGTAGGAAATTTAGTGCTTCCGGTGAACTTTTATGTCCTTGATGTAGTGCACGATAGTGGTGCACCCCTAATTTTATTGGGGAAACTCCTAAAAACATTAAGGACTAAAATAGATGTTCATTTGAGAACACTAACCCTAGAGAATGTTGTTTATAGGGTTGGATTTGAGATTTATAAGTCTAAGCATGATTCACCTAATTCCTCTCTTCTGTGCAAATGGTATACTTTATGTGATGAACTTGTCCAACATGATGACCGTTGCATGATTTATGATGATGAATGCCCTAATGACTTCCTTGATGATCTTAATGAGAGTAATGACATAAATCATATCTTGTGCTTTGATTGTGATGACAATGTTGATGACACCTATTCTATGTGCAAGTTTAGTGATGATCTTTCTATTATATATTGTTTTTATGTGCCCACTAACTTGCAGCAGTCGGTGGAGGATGGCGAGGACTTAAAACCTCATTGACCACATCCTAAACCCAAGGTAATGGCTAAAGATTAACCAATAGCTAAGGATGGGTGTACACTCTCTATGGTGAGCAAAGATCATGAAGTTAAGGGTAACACTTTGTGGAGACCTCTCCACAAAGATATCATCATGGGTGGAGTCACAGATGGAGACTCCAGAGACCCAATGGAAGGTTTTTTTTAAGTGGAATGCATGGAGAATAAGATGCGAGGACGACAATAAAAATGTTGTGTTTTTCCTTGCTTTGCTTTGATGTTTCTTGGTAGTTAGATTTTTGTATAATCTTGTTTTTGTGATAAAGAGTTTTGTATGAAACTATGGTTGATTATTGAGTCTAATATTGAGTCTCGTGTTTATGGTTAGAAGGAAATAGGGTTTTGAGGGAAGAAGAGTTAGAAAAGTGAAGGTGCTAGGGAAGCACGTGTCATGCAGTAGACACATCTCGTGTAGGTTGATTCAACAGGAAGCTATGATATGGCACAAGCTATGCCATTGCCTCGTGCTTGGTTGTAGAGGGGGAAAATACAAATTTATAGAATTAATTTTTTTTTGGCTAAACAATGAATTTTTAGCCCATTGATTATGAAGTTCTCTTATTCCCTAAGCTTGTTGATGATAGTTGTACTTCACCAAACATAAATACCTTCCTTGTGCATTAATTGGGTGAAGCTTTTGTCCCAAAAGTTTTCATTTCTGCGTAGACAAATACTATTTCCTTTTTACCTCTCTTCTAAACAACCTATTTTAGGTGATCTTTGATTTTCTGAATTAAAATTTAGAGTACCTTCCCCCATCCACTAATGTCATATAATCTACTAAAAGTCCTTCAAAAACACCCACTCTCACTTCACATTTGGGAAATTCGAAAATTTGAGCATCTCTATCAAAAGAGAACAAATTTTGCTTCTTCTGGTGTGGATTTTTAGCTCTTAGCCTCAAAATTTTGGGGTAGCCTTTTTTAACCTCGTGTTTACTTTCTTTCTCAAGAATGATAGTATTGTGGGTGGGAAGAATGAGTACCAAAATTTGTAATTTTTTTATGAAAGTATGTGGATTATATGCATGGTTTGTGATGAACAAAGTGTGGAGCAAGTGTATGATTTTTGTCGTGAAATGATATGATTTTCCATGTGTTGGTCATTTAGGAAGAAGAATTATTGTTGAATTATCTTTGATGCATTGATGTGCACCATAGCATTCTTTACTCGATAAATTTAACACATTTATTATCATCTTTTGTTTGGTTGATTGCTAGTTTAAGTTAGGTTCACATGACAAAGGGTTTAGATGACCATTATTGGTTTTCTTATCTAAATAATGATTTTTGTAGACTTAACTAAAGCTAATAGACACTTTGTATTCATGGGCGCCTATATCTTCCTTTGTGATCTCATTAGGGTTTAGGAATAGATGGAATTGAGACCAGAAAGACAAATTCAAAGTTCAAGAAGGCCAATACCAAAAGACAAGAAGCGGAGGAATCGTAGTTTAAGATTTGCATGGAGTTCATGGAACCATACGAGAAGAATGAACCCTTTGGAAAGGCACAATTTGATTCTTCTTTTTGAACACTATAAAATCGACTACAAGAACTCTCAAATTGGACCAACGGTTCATCCGTAGTGGAGATAACAAGTCAGTAGGCCGAACTAGCCAAGCCAGCAAGAAGGGGGGCTCGTGTCAGATCTCAGCACGACCTGTTCCAAGCAACGTGGGTCGTGCTAGAGACCCCCAACATGGACCATTTTGCCCAAAATGAGCCATTTCAGTTGGTACGAGCCGTTTGGGCTATTTCACCCACTTCGCAGCCCTTTCGCACGACCCGTTTGGTGCAAAACGCCACGAGATGCCTCGATCCTTTTTTATGCTATGTATGGGCGCATGCTATTTCCATTTCACATGATCCAACCACGGGTTTCCTTTTCTATTTCAGGTCATCAATGCCAAGACCAGCCCACAGGTGTGAAGAACGACATGGTTCGTGGCAAGAACTAAGGCAAATGAAGATCCGGTTGACGGCCCAGGCCAAATGATTCAGGGTACAAATAAGAAGATAAAAAATATAGAGCACTAGCTGACGGCATACGCCAAGACACACGACCCATATCAGCATGAGCCTGACCTGTTGGCATGGCCCGCGCCAAGATGAACGGCACGTGCCAGTACAAGGCTAATCCATGTCAGCAATAGGCTAACCCATGTCAGTATAAATCGTACCAGGACACACAGCTTGTGTCAGCACTGGGCTAACCAGCTGGCAAGGCTCATGCCATTTTGTACCCCCCGCGCCGTTTGCGGCTTCTAGAGTTTTTTGGGCCTTTTTTAAGACTCAATTTCCTACCTCTATATATAGGAGCCTTTAGTTTTCTAGAGTTAACTAAGTAGGCATAATATAGATTTTATTTCTCTCTCTAGGTAGAAGGAAGCAGATCTCTCTCTCTGTAGGGTTCCTCTTCTCTTTTCCTTTTCTTTTCTTTTCTTCATCTTATTTTCCTAGATCTATGGAAATTAACTCAATATTTTCCATGGATATATTGTTTAGGGAGTAGTTAATTAATCTTGGGGTAGTATTTGTATTCATGAATTGATTTATGGATTTTTGAGATTTAGATTCCCCTATCATAATTCCTATGAATCTTTGTGCTTGATTTGTTATTTACCCTATTTGGAGATTCATGCTATGCCATTATTATGATGCATCCATACATGAATGGTAGTGTAATATCATTCTAGATTTCATTGCTATCTTGTGAGTGTTAGAATTGTGGAGTAGGTTCAAGAACACCGGTGAGATGAGTGCATTCATGTTACTCAATGAGAACATCTTTGTATGTGTTGAACCATAATTTTTATTGGATAGTCGTGGTAGAGGAATCGTATGTTAGGCAGTCGATTCCGTTAATTTCAATGAGGGAAACCATTGGCATACCCCGATAGATTAGCATGATTGTTTGTCGCAACTAGGGTTCTCCCGACTTGGAGAAATTAAAAGTTGTGCCAACTTTAGAGTTCTCACAAGATATCAATTTCCTTTGCCTCTCTAGGCCTAGGGATTGAGATCCATAGTGGAGTATTCGAGATGTGATGCCCTTACTTTCATATCTAACGAATGCAGCCTATGCGAGGCATTGCCCTTTTTGAAGCGGGGCCGTGTTAGCATTGAGAGTAAGATGATGGAAATGGTCAGCGGAGTCACTGGGTTAGATCGCATCCCTAACTACAGAGACGGTGAGATAAGCATGTATTAGTGGTAGTATCTTATGTGGAAGGCGAGGAAAATATCTCGCTATCTCCACTCTATGTGATGTAGGATAAGATAGGTTTAAATTCTTATATGTGAATGAATCGAGGATAAGAGCCATTTATCTATCATGTTACACAAATACCCCAAGTTCTAGTTTATATAGTTCATTATCGTGTTTGCATGTTAGTAGTTGCTAGTTGAAAATTCACCCCCTATGGTTATTTTACCAACAATCGCTATTCCTAACATGTGATCAGATTGACGACCAGATCACGGTTGTGCTTAGCTAGTTACCAGATTCATAACATCTCTGTGGACGACCCTGATACTTGCCACTATCTACCATTCTTGGTACAATAGTAGTAGAAATGAGAGAAACTTATAAATTTTATATTTTACTCTTAAAACATAAACTACCTCATTTTGTGTGTTTAACAATGCACCGGGAGGGGGCAGGTCAAATTTTGGCACTGTTGTCGGGGATCGAACAGGGGTCATTCACATGACAGACGGATATACTTACCACTATACTACATCATATTAGCTATAAGAAAAAATATTCATCAGGATGTAAGTTAATGATGGGAATTGATTAAATCTCATTTAGCAGAAAATCAATTATCTAATCCCGGATCCCATGCATGTATTTAATTCGAATCTGTCTAAGAGTTTAGATTACATTTGAAGCATGTTTTACCATCAGATTCGATAGACAACGGAGACAGAATCCCATATGTGATTCCTCTATACGTATCCACACAGCACGATCGGATCACCTACACCGTCGTCAGCTTAGAACGTTGATCAGCAAGTAAAGACCCAGTCTTTCTTATTTTCTTTACGGTAAAGTTTGTTTTCGGAGAATGATTGGATTGGTTTCTGGTTTTTGCCGTCTGGGACGATCGGGGTTCTAATAATGTCATACTGAACATTTCTATAAAAAATATCTATTTATACATAATGGTCATTAATCCAAGAAATCCGAATCCAAGTCAATCTGGGCATAGCCCAGTTAGGCTTAATGTGTTCTAAACTCAATTCTCATGTAAATAAT
>JAULKK010108490.1:0-17448 GCA_032355705.1 Rubia peregrina
TATCGGCACGGGTGTTATCTAGTGTTTGAATATTATATCACAATTATATAATGGAATTTGTTTTTTTGTGCTCATCTCATTTCATAGTCTACTTTTTTACTTTTCTTCTAAATCGTTTCAGAGTTTTCTTTTTACCAAAAATGTTCTTCTTGTTCACATATAATTCATAGAAATTGTATTGGTGAAGGGATGTTTGTCAAGAAGAAAAAAACATGTCCTATGTGTGGACTCTCTGGTTAATTCTATATAAAAAGTTTGTTCCTTTTGCATTGTGTAAACAAACATCACAAACTTAAGAATGACTTACTGCACCTGATATTTATTGCTAGTTATTTACTATGGGAGCAAAACAATGAGTCCTGTTAATCAGAATAAGGTAACATCAGTACTGAATTACATCTTGTAACAACAATCTTCAGAAGAACAGTGCTGTCAGTTGTTCAATTCTAACGCGATGAATTCGAGTAAGTATTAGTATTACCAGATTCGATCAAACCTCAGCCTTGAATAGCTGATAAGCCAAAGATGAAGTGGATGATCATGGCAGAAGCGATACCCAGAAATCCACCAGCAACAACCTTAAATTCAAGAATCCATTATTAGTGTTGGAACAAAGCAAAACGATAAAAATTCTTGCATAAGTCATATGATAAGAGGTATACCTGAGGTGCCGTGTGGCCAAGAAGTTCGCGTGATGATATGCTCTCAGAAAGAGGATGCTCAGCCAAGAGTTCGCGTGATGGTCTGTTTGCGTAATCTTAAACCACTTGCGTCGTACACACCTGCCATTGATGTAAAAATGCATGGTTCCTTAATACAAAATTACATTGAATTAATCACATCCATAGTACTTGAAATAAACAGAGAACTACTAAACTCAGGGGCGGAGACAGGCGGGGGTGTAGGGGGTTTCAGCGCCCGCCGAGCTGAAATTTATGGGAAATTTGGAGTAATTTTTTTTAAATTTTTTCCAGCCCCCTCTAGTATAAAGAAAATTGAGTTTTCCCCCCTTTTACATATCAACCTCCGCCACTAATGTCTTCTGCCTCCGCCCCTGACTAAACTGATATTTTGATCGAAAAGTTCAGAAAGTTTAGTAGGTAGGAAACACAGAAATTAAACTACAAAGTATAGAACTAAACTGAAATATAAACTAGTGTACAAAAGAGAAGTTAACTTGATAGCACTTGATACAACTGAACAGAAATCTTCATAGAGAAGTTGATAAATAACCAACAAACAAGCAAGAAAACACACAAGTTTAACTACTAAACAGGAGATTAACAACCGCAATACTACAATAATATGCCTCATATTCGATAGAACTAAAACAAAACTACAACAAAGGCACGAGTCGGAAGTGGATAACATACCACCGTTGCTAAGATCACCGCAGTATCAAGTCTCCTTTGAATACACTTTTCTCTATTCAAGTATCAAGATCACATATATTCGCATGAATATTCTGGACACACTCGCTTTAGTTTTATCATTTTCTCCTTACATCTTTCTTTGCTTTTCTAATCCTATCTTTAGGCTGAAACTGACAATATAACCCTGTTGTTGAAAAATAGTTGTTGAAAAATATACCCCACATCGGTTTCTTAAGAACTAAATGACTTGCATATAAGGTCTTGAGTCACCTCCACTTAGTGCCAATTGGTTTTAAGATGGAAGTCTAGCATACCTTGAAATTTAACATGGTATCAGAGTTGGTTCGATCTAGGACCCCTTATCTTTAACTGTATCCATGCTGCCGCCACCCTTACCTTCTCTGATCCCGCTCACGCGCCGCCGCCCACGAGAATTTCTACAAATACTGTTCTTAATGAAATTGAAAATTGTAATGGTGCTACTACTACGACTAATAAGATCTGATGCCGCTCACGCGCTGTCGATGCTCGCGAGGATTTCTTCAAATATTGTTCTTGATGAAGTTGAAAATTATTCTACTGCTACTACTACCGCTAATAAAGTTGAATACTGTTATACCACTGCTATTGTTGTTGCTACTACTTCTACTTCTACTAAAGTTGAATCCCGTTCTATGGAGATTTTTTTCAAACCTTTTTAGTGATTAGCAATTTCAGAATCTTTTTTGCAAGTTGAGCGTTCATGTATGCCATGTTCCAATTTGAGGGAGAGTAATAAGGAATATAAACTCTTTCCTTGTAGTAAAGGTTATAAATAACAGTTACCTTATAGAATTAGTTTCCTTATAGGTTAGATTATAGATGGTAATTTTCTTATAGACTTTAAACTCCTTTTCCATATTTGACTACTCAATATCTATTCTTTTTCCACAAAAGATTTGTTAGTTAGCTTTTACCTTTTCTCGTTGGTCTTTGGTCTTTGTATTTTCCCTATATATAGGGGTCTTCTATTATCAATACAATCACGCAATTATATTTTACATGGTATCAGAGCCCATGTTGGGTTATTGGGCCGATGTGTGGATCCCTTTTAATCTGACCTAATATGGGTCGTGGAGTGTTTCCACGTTGGCACATGAGGGGGTATGTTTATAGATATGTCCTATATTGATTTCTTAAGAACTAAATGACTTACATATAAGGTTTTGAGTCTCCTCCACTTAGTGCTAATTGAATTTAAGATGGAAGCTCATTATACTTTGAAACTCCTATAAAAATAGTAAATGCACTCTCATATCGATTGATGGGTACATAGAGGAAGATGAAAAGATGTTGGTTTTGTGTTTGGGTATTCTGGGTTTGATTCCTCGACTTTGGGGTATATGGATTTTAGTTCAGACATGATTTTGATTTCCCGGTGGAGTTTTGTGGATTTTAAGGTATGGTAATCTTAGGTTTTAGGTAGAATCTGGAATATTGGAATGCGGTTGGTGTGCGTGTAAGTGGCAGCCGAGGGGGAGGGGAGAGATGAATTTGAGGGGTTGAAGAAGAAGGGTGGGTTGAATTTCTTTTTTTCTTTTTTCTTCTTTTTCGTGTTTTTAATTCAGGGTAAAATGGTTGTTTTCATTATTCTCGGTCAAAAATTTCGTTGACAATCAAAATTAACGCATCCCAAGGCTAAATTGGCACATACTTCATGAAATTAGAATTAATTTGACACTTTCATATTTCACAGAATTGTATTGACACTTTCCAATTAAAGTCAATGTTATTTTGGCACTTTACTCAAACGAAAATTTAAAGGAAAGGAGTATCCGAACGGATATAATTTACGATAGTAGATGAGTCGATGTGAATATTGGTGCCGGAATCCGACTTTGATATCTGTCAGATATGCACAATCAGCCCAATTAATTGATGGAATATACAGATTATTAAGATCCCAACGGTCTTTTCTGCTTCTAATTAAGTGTAACTGTCATTGTTAACGTTCTAAAATCCAGATTTTTGGCTTTCTGCCTTTGCATTAACTGCATTTTCCACAATATATTAGCAGTATTTAATTTAATAAACAGAAAACGGGGGAAAAGTCAAAAAAAATCAGCTGGATGCATGACGAATCGTACTGAAGATGGTTGACTGAAAACTTTTTAGGCATGGAAGCAAATTCTATTACTGCACCTTCTTATAATCATCATTTATCTATGTTGTAATAATAACAATTTAAACAAACCACATCATTTTGTCAAGTACTGTTTTCTTTTTTGGTTTGAGAAAAGTATTTAGTTTTAATTTTCAATGATAGATAGACCCATTAATTTCTCTATCCAATTGTGACAACACATTTCACATGCAATCCGAAGAGCATGCTGTAATTTAACCATAGAGTTAAGCATTCGGATGATGGAATTATTGGTGTACTGTTTACATACTTATGAAAGTTTTGGGGGAAACACATTATATATGCTACATGTTTTTATTTATTTTATTTCGACGATCATTTCATTCATGACAAAGTTTTGAGAAAAACTGTCACTACAAAAAAAACTTTCAGTTGTGAGACTTTTTTGGAGCATCCGTGACACTCAAAGGCATTGCTAAAATTATTAGTGATACCTCGTGAAGTGCATTTATTCAGCATGTCACTAAACATTTGTGATGCGTTGAAGTATCATTATGTTTTTTTGTGACGCTTTAAAATATAGTTCAATTTAGAAGTGTCACTAAAATTGTGACATTGATTGATGTAGTAATTCAATGTAGTGATATGTGCACATGTCACCAAATATTTAGTGACACCTGAAAGTGGAGCGAATATTGTGACATTTCCTTACTTGTCACAAAATATTCGTCACTACTGGACTCTTATTTGGTAGTGCGTCTTTCCATAGGCTTTAATTAGAATTACAAAAGGTAAAATGTCTTAGTTGTAATATTAAAATCATATTATGTAACGTGCAGTAGTTATAAAGTTTAAAAACTGAGTTATGCGACCCAAAATTTTTATCTTCATTTCTTCTAATTTGCACTTTAAACTTTGGTTTTTCCATGACTTATGGAAAAACCGTCTTTCAAGAGATGAACTCTTCATTCATAGGTTAAAAAAATATTATTTTTAATGACGCAGCAACTTAAATCACTTTTATTTAATTTGAAAATCAAATATGTTGTGTTGTTTTATTGATACGATCAGAAGGACTTAGTCTTTTCAATTTAATTTAATTTAATTAATTAATTGTAATTTGATGAAAACTAATGTAATCAATTATATAATTACTATATTTTACTTACATACATTCAAAATGAAAATAAGTAGCGTTATTTAATTATAAAAATAATAATGAGTTCACTTAAACATTAGCTGAATGCAAGCTGTAACACGTGACCCCCCACCATCCCAACTTGGCTAAACAAAATTAGGTTACTAATTAATTCAAAATGTCCGAATAAATAAACTATTTCAGTATTTGATCAAACCTAGCTCATACGAGTTCCCTTAACTTGCGCCCCGATATAGAGACAACAGCATCTGGAAACTTCGACATTCGTTAATGTTGGGTGATTATATTAAACCTTCATTCTCATTTACCAATAAAAAATTTAACTCACTTTTATGTAACATTAATTTCCACCTACTTGTAAATTTAAAGACTATAACATGAGTTTCTTCTATTTCACATATAAATCCATACTACCACCTTTTTCTAGGATGCTGAGAAAAACGTTCAGCAACAATTACAATGAAATCATGCTCTGTCTTTTTTAATATATAAAACATGACTATTTTTATGAAATACAAACATTTCAATCTCTATAAACAAGTTTATTTCACACATCAATGAGAAAATAAATTAAGACATCTAAACTTTATATCTCAACAATATCCATTGAATGTAGTTTAGGTTTTGTACTCCCTCCGTTGCTCGGTACATAACACACTTTCCTTTTTCAGCTGTTTCTTTTCTATTGGCACGTTATAATTTTTTCGGTAAGATTTTTTCAATTACAACCTCCAATTTCATTTAATAAAATCCAAATCGAAGCAGCTAAAATCATTGTGTCATGTACAGAGGAACGGAGGTAGGTACTGGCAGTATGAAGGCTGAAGTTTGTTTATAAAAATGAGAAAACGTCGTCGTCGAGAGGACCGGAGAGCTAAAGAAGCCACGATGTGCTTTCATGATCAGTGGATCTAACAGTTCTCGTTCTTGGCTGCTAGCATTTGTACTCTCCCCTTAACGTTAACATGCACATGTAAAGACAACGGAGATATCCCAATCAAATTTCACAATGTTAGATTAGCAAATTTCTAGGGTTTCCCAGATAAGAGAGCAAAGTTTGTACGAGTTTCTACTTTTTCTTTTATGAATTTGGAACAATTTTTTAAACTAAAAAATAGAAAGTAAACATTGGGTGCTCATATATCCCATCAGTACATTAGATCTAGAGCAAAGTGCACATATAACCCTACATAATTGAAGAAAGTGCAGATATAACATTCATGTTTTCGAAAGTGCAAATATAACCCTACATAATGAGGTAAAGTGCAATTATAACCTTTTCAGCCAATCTGAAGCCGGAATTTGATGGAATGACCAATTCACCCCTGCCGATTTTCATTTAAAAATAACAGAAAACTCCCATTTTGGAATTGTCGTTATTGCCCCCCACACCCATTAATACCCCATTTACTCTTCCATTCCCGCCCTAACTGAAAATCCTCTCGTCTTCCAGAAGAACCCGCTTGCACACAATCCAACGTAACCTTCTGCAACTCTTAGTTCCGTGAGCTTGGGCGATCATTCCCGAAGTTGGGTCGTCTGCGTTCCACGACGTAGGGACACCACGGCGCTCGTCGAGTTCTGGTGGTTTTGCGTGGGTTCGGTGATAATACGAAGGGGCTGCAGTGAAACCCTCTAAATGGTAATTTTCGCTTAAAATTCCATGGGAATCGTCGATTGTTGATGTTAACTTACTGCTTCTGTAGATTACAGTACATGTGAGATCATTGAATATGGAAAGATGGCATATTTGCTTAGAGGCTAGGATTTCGAATGCTGTTATTATCAATGTTGTGTAGTGTCCCATTATATTATTATTAGTTGTTTACTCCTGCGTGTGATACTGTTGTGGTGCTCTGTTTATTTGAGGGGGCAGGTGTTTGTGTTATTATTGGGAACCATTGTTGGTTTTCTGTGATGTTGATGAGCGTATGAGCACAAGGATTTTCCTCTAGGTTGTTTTTGGATAATGTGGTTAATTTACATATGTCTGAGGCTGCTAATAATGTGTTCTTACACAACCCTATATGTCTACATTTTCCTCTAGGTTGTTTTTGGATAATGTGGTTAATTTACATACTATGTTTTAGGCTGCTGATAATGTGTTCTTACACAACCCTATCTAATATTCTATGTGTAGTGATACTAACATAATTGTCTGCTGTTTTGCTGAAATGACCCGGTAGTGTGGTGTTATGTATGTTCTAAGTTGGGGCTTTGTTTTGTGTTTGTTGTAGGATGAAGTTTACACTTTAATCCTCCGTTACGGTAGCCGGTGGAAATCCATTGAGGGTGTAGATCCCGACAGGTACTCTCTCGTGGTACTGAAATCAGATTTCACGGAGGTGTTTTTCGGTGATGCGGAAGCGTGGAAAAACATGGAATTGAAGCTGAGTTACGGTGACGATAGAGTGTCGTTGGACTCGGAAGAGAACGTGACAAACATGTTTCTTTCAAGCCGGGGAGGAAAGAAGGTGGAGGTCTTTTGTGAGGTGGTTAACCCTCCGGAAGGTGGTCCTCAGGGTGAGTGTGGAAACACAGAAACCGTGGGAGAATCTCCTAACAGGAACACTGAACAACTTCAAAATCAGAATGTCGAAGAAGGTAGCTCGGAGGATGAAGACTATGTGCCCCAACCTGAAAAAGAAGGTCAGTCAGACATAGACCGTGACTGGTATCATCGTTACACTGAGGCAGGTTCCGAGATAGAATCCGACGATGATGGTGGCAGTGACACGGGGCTGGAATGGGATGATATCTCAGACAGTGACCTTGAGGACCATCCAATGAAAAAATGCACGAATAGGGATAAGTTTGACATGAAAGACGGTGACAAAATCAAACTGGTGAAGGGGATGCGTTTCCAGACTCAGAAAGACTTTAAGGCTGTGTTGTTAGACTTCTCGGTGCAGGAGGGATTTCTGTTCAAACATGTGAGGAGCGAGAAGAGTAGAGTGACAGTTAGGTGCGTAGATGAAACTTGTGGTTGGAGGCTCCACAGCTCTGTACAAACCGATGGCCATACTTTTTGCATTCGCAAAGTGGACGGAAGACACACGTGTAGGCATGAGGTGAAACCGCCGCAGGGATGGATAGCGAAGAAGGTTGTTTCAATGATGCAGGCCGACCGACAGGTTTCGTTTGATGTGTTGATGGAACACTTGAGGAATTTTGGAGTTCAGCCGAATCGTCACCAGCTAATGAGAGCGAGACAATTGGCAGAATTGATGCTGGATGGAAGCCACGGTGAATCATTCAAAACACTTCCGCAGTATTGCGAAGAGGTTCGTAAAAGCAACCCGGGCAGTCAAGTGATGATTCAGTACGCCCTGGGTCAACCCGTGCCGTCCGTGAAAAGGGTTTTCATTGGATTTGAACCTGTTAGGAATGGATTTCTGGAAGGGTGCAAACCGTTTCTGGGATTTGACGGTTGTCACCTTAAGGGCCGATATGGAGGGGTTCTGCTGAGTGCAATTGGCAATGACCCAGATGATGGAATTTTTCCCCTAGCTTTTGCATATGTCGAATCCGAATCCAAAGACAGCTGGCTCTTTTTTTTCAAACAGTTGGAGTTCCTCCTAGGCGGGTTTGCGGAACAGAAACTGTGGACTTTCATGACTGATCGACAGAAGGTAGGTTATCTCCTACCCGTTCTACATTTTGTATCTTGTTTAGTTCCCAGATTTTATTAGTGGCTAGGCTTAGATTCCAGAACTCTGTGCTGCTTGATGTGTTGTTGGGATGTCCTATAAGATGTATATATGTGCAGATATGACCCTACCTAATTTACTTATGTGCATATATGACCCTATATACTTTGCATATGTGCATATATGGCCCTATGAAATTAACATATGTGCAAATATAACCTAATGAAATTAACATATGTGCAAATATAACCCTATCAAATGTGTGTATGTGCTGATATGTCACTACATATTGTATGTACGTCTTTAAATTCCTCTGTACGAATCAATCATGTTCTGATGTTTCCCAGTGTCATGAAATTGCCCTCCGATCCCAACCCTATAAGTTTCATTTGTTTCGTGATGTTGCCCGACAATAATCGTGCACCGTTTGGTTCGTACTGCAGGGCCTTGATAAGGCGATCGAAGAAATTGTCCCTCATGCCACACAGAGGAGGTGCTGCCGGCACATCTACGCCAATTTCAGGAAGAAGCACCCCGCAGATATTTTTAAGAAGCTGTTTTGGAGAGCTGCCAAGTCATACAACAACAGAGATTTTCAGGCATCAATGGAGCAGATTAAGGAATTAAATGCAGATGCATATGAGTACTTGAACTCCCTTGGCGATGCTTCCTGGGCTAGGTACACGTTCTCAACTGCCCTAAAGTGTGACAACGTCACAAACAACCCAGCTGAATCCTTCAACAATTGGATTGGAAGTTTGAGAAACCAGCCCGTGCTGACGTTGATGGAGGGGTTGCGGAAGAAGTGCATGGCAAGGTTGGACGAGCGTAAGAAAAAATGTTTGGCCTGGGATACTGTAATGTGTCCACGGACGGAGGAAATACTGAAACTCGTTTCGAAACAGTCTCGACGAGTGACCTTCACTCCTTGCTCAGATACATCATATGAAGTAGTACATGGAGATTCCCATTATCGGGTTAGGCTGGATAGGACGTCATGCGACTGTGGTGTGTGGGATCACACAGGGATACCGTGCAGGCATGCGGCTGCGATACTATTGCACAGAAGACACCCCCTACACGAATCATGCGATCCAATGCTTTCAAAATCTACATTCTTGAAAGCTTATTCCCACCCGCTCCAACCCTTACCCCACATGTCATTTTGGACACCTAGCCCGACAGCTCAGGCATGTCAACCTCCGGAATTGCATCGTCGAATTGGGAGACCAAAAACAAAAAGGAACAGAGAAGATTGGGAGGGCAAGGACACCAGCAAGATGAGGAGATGCAGCAGATGTGGAGAATTTGGACACAATGTGAGGTCATGCCAGGGGGGACCCACTGCCAAAGAAAAGAAATTAGCAAAAAAGGCAAGCACTCCAGGAGGATCTGAGGTATTTACTTCTGAATATCAATTTCGCTGGATACAATTAACACTAGTGAAGTGTTTCCCCTTCCTGAATATCAATGGTTGGTTGTTCTGTTGACTTAGCAGGGGGTGGAGCCAACCACCCGGCCTAGTGAACAAGGCCCATCACGGGCCGGGTCCAGAAGAGGCACAACAGTGGCCAGGGCAACTGCTAAAAAACCTGCAAAACGGAGCAGGGCAACAACAGGTCTAAAATCCAAGGTTGCAGATAATGTGCCACACAGTGATCCTCATGTTACTCAGGAAGCTGATCAGGTAATGCTTCCTTTTTATTGAGTTTTTTACTATCGACTCTAGGGATGTTTTCCCAGAAATAAAGTTCCGTCCAACAGGTCGCACAATGCCTAGATAACGACGTCCGGACCTACGATGATGAAAACGCGATGGATACGGAGATGCAATTCCCACCTCCTATTTTCCATGAACAAGAGGTAATAGTTGAGTACACATAACTCCTTCCTGCCGACTTCATGCTTGTATAAAGGGTAACCATGGAGATTCCAATGCAGGTTGCGCAAGAAAGCAGGGAAGTAGTTTCAGCCATCCAAAGTACAGGGACTGAAAATGTAGAAATGCATGCACAAGCAACACCCCCAAAGAAGACAAGGAGAACCAAGCAGACAGCGAGGCGTAACTTGCAAGGAACAGCTGAAACTCTCAAGGTAACAAATCATAAAACCTGAGACAAACTCTATTTCAATTTCATAAGTTTCCCTTACACATCCAAACCACCCAGGATCAAATTGAGGGTAACTACGAGGGTGAACACCCGATGCTTCAGACACTGGATGCTGTGGAGAAGCAGCACAACCTCCAAAAAAGGGTCACTTCATCTAGGGTCCACGATAGGAAGGGTGTCCCGGTTAAAGTTTTCATGGAAGAGCCACTTGGGAGTGGGGCCCTGGTAGTCACGGACAAATCGATGACAGTGCTGCCTGCCGTGGAGGAACATGTTGCAACCGAGGATGAGGTCGCTCAACCAAACAATGATAGCCAACAACCGAACTCCTTCCCGGATTATGTAGGATTATGTAGGATTTGAGATGATTACCTTAGATTACCTCGTGTTTGAGCTGAAACTCTTTTGTATCAGTCACGAAACCATTTTGCTTTTCATTTAGGTCGTCAAACTTCAAACATTCGAAACCTATTTTGTGGACTTTGCATTAGTTAGAACTGTTTCCCTATACCAATTCCATAGGAATAGGTCACCTTCTAGCTTCTGTAATTCCATTTGTAATCGAACCTACTACTATGTCCATCGTGTGTTCCGATTCCATTCCAACACTTCAGAACCTATATTACTGTAGTAATGTATCAAGTTGAACATGTCTTCAATTTCTACTACACTAGATCATGTCTGTATCGGTTTTAAAAAGTGCAATTTACGTGGAAATATTATATAGGTCCTGCCACAACCTCTGGCATGAAAGTAGATCATATATGTACTATGACCAATTTTTCAAGGTCAGTTTTGTAGTTTAAGCATTCATCCAGGTTACATCAGTACTAAAATCTCAAGCTCAAACACGAGCTGCACCTGTTCACAGCTACTACCAACAACAGATTTGTTAGCCAAAAACAAAGGAATCAAACAACACTACCACCCATAAAAAACACAGTAAACATTCGCCATGTCTACACCGAACCAAACAACTAATAACACTAACAGAAAACACAGCAAAACATTGGCCGCTTCTACATCTCCACCACAAACCATCGACCAACTGAAAGTTACTTCTACTAACCAAGCAAGCCCACAACAAAATGGAACAAGTTCGCACCAAGGAAGACCAACTTTAACGCCGTCAACGCCTTTAGAATTACAGCACAGTTGCAACCATTTTCTTGTGAACCAAAAACTTGGGGTGCCAGATAGATATCTTCCTCAATGTCACCAGGACTACCAACCCTGCGTCGAGGAACTCTTCTGCGACATTCTTCAACCGGGAACGAGCTTCCGGTGCTGCCTCTGCCCGACTCATAATCACCGGCCACAACCCAACCTTGGAATCCATGTCCTCCAAGGCAGCGAAAATAGAGTCTCCCTGGATTGCGGGCGGATCGTGAAACACAAACCATCGTCCCCTTCCGACAAACACTGCATATGGCACCCTCAGGAACACGATTCAGAGTGCAGCTCGACGATTCCATTACAATCACCCTACACAAATCAGATTCACAAATTCCGTCAAAAGAAACCCCACTCTAAGCACCATCAACAGACGAAACTATTTCAACGGATTCCGTCAGTTTCGTAACCTACAAATCAGTTTCCCCCAAACGACAGAAATTAGGGTTCCAACGGATTACCTGGACCAGTCGACAGAGAATTTCGATCTACAGGAACAGAGCACTACACGGTAAACACGACTTCCACGCAGGAAATTGAAGGGAAAACAAAATGGGTGGAATCGCAGCGGCGGACCGGCGGCGCGACACGACGGGGGAGGAGAACGAAGGAGGCGGACTGGAGCTAAAACCAAACGGGCAGAATTTTTGAAAATAAATGGAAGTAAATCAAACTCCATGTGGGCCCCACTTACATAAGGGTAAATATGTCAATGACATTTCAGCAAACAGGCCGAAGGGTAAAATGGACTTTTCATGTTGGTCAACGGCCGGAAAGTGTGAGTCAACGCCGGAAATGGCATCACAGGGTTATATTTGCACTTTCATTCAATAGTCAGGGTCATATTTGGACTAAAATTTAATTGAGGGTTATATCTGCACATTCTCCATTACATAGGGTTATATTTGTATAATTCCCTAATAAAAAATTACCAAACTATTCTAAAATAATCCTAAATTTATGATGTATGTGCCCATCTAACCCTGAGCGCCGTTGACTTCAATTGCCAATTGGAGATTTGGCTGGAATTCAAAGAAATAACAATTTTACCCCTGGATTAAAAGGGGTAAAATGAGAATTCAACTTATGAGGGCAAGGGTAATTTTGTCATTTCATGTATGGTCAACACCCAAATTGGTGTGTCAATGTCAGAATAGTGATAAAAGGTTATAACTGCACATTTTGTCATAAAGTTAGGGTTAATTTAGCACTTTCTTGTTTTGCATGATTATATTGGCACTTTTAGCAAAACTCAGTGTTAGAAGTGTAATTTTTTAAATAAAAATAAAAGTAACTTTTCATGTTAAAATGGTAGGATCATACTCAATGGCTAAATTACACTAATTTTTTTCAAACACTAAATTCAACCTGTTCAAACAAACAACACTTACATAATAAGCTGAGTATAAAAAGGAAATATATTTGTACAAGTATAACAAATCACTAAAAAAACACTTTCTAATGCTCAAAATACTAGAAATAGAACTAGTAACAAGCGGAGACAAACTGCATCCTACGATTCTACATAAGCTAATTATGTTGCAAAATCAGTTCATTAAGATCCCAACAAAAATATCTATCTCAATGCACACTGTTATAACATCATCCAACCATTCATCTCTCAGTTTGTGGCGTAAATCAGACTTGATTTTCTTCATCGTTAAAAAATGCGCTCAACTAAAGCAATTGCAACTGGTAGGACTATGTCAACTCAATGAGACGATATACTAGAGGAAATTTTTTATGTCTGCTTGGTTGAACCATCTTTTGAGTAAGATTTCTGAAGTTCTCAATTGTTAAAAATTTATGAACAACTTTTACATTCACAATGTAAGTACCACGTTTCGCTTAACCTTGACACGATCAGCTTCAGAAAAGTCATCTAGATATAATTCAGCCAGACGAAGTAACTTCCCAATATCAAACATAGAAAATGGATCTTTTGGATCAAGTCATTCAATATAATTGAGTAACTTTGTGATTGCTTCTGAAAACCGATTATTCATTTCTCAAATCATCTTATCAACAACCTAATATTCAAATAATGAAAGGTAAGAATTTAGCAATGAAATAAGAAGAAAAAAACACAAATCAAATAAAAGGAAATAAAATAAGATATGTAAATAGAAAAGGTAATACCTAAGAAAAACATCAACACAATGGAAATGATAATTGGTCATCATCTCTCCTCTTCGTCTAGAATGATCACGAATTCTCCGTCTTCTTCCAAAATGTCTCACGGGATGTTAACTTCATTCAATAGTTCATCCTAATCATTTTCTTTGAATTGTTGCAACTTAAATTTCATTGTTTTTATTAATTTCAAAGCTAACACAATGTTTTGATTCTTTTGTTGCAAATCAAGGGGCACGCTAGTGTAGACGAGATAAATTAAAGGCGGTTATAACATACCAGAGAAGTCAGTTTTTGGGTGATTTCTCTGGTTCCGCCTTTGATCCATAACAATCAAAGGTGTTTCAAAAACCGCCCTTAATTAGGATCTGATTCAAGTTTCAAATTCGGAACTTGAATCTAATGTCCAAAAAAAGCTGTCGAAAACTAAATTAGGTTTTCGGCACCCTCAGATGAAACACAGTTGCATTTGAAAAAATTATTTAAACCAAATCTAAATATGAAACAGGGCATAAACATAAACAAAGCATAAGCATATTTTCACCAAAGCAAAAACAGGGCATAAGAACCCTCCTACGACAAGTTCTTTCTCAGGTGGCGGAACTCTCCAGCAGTGTCGCGATTGGTCAAGCGATGGGGCTCCTCTCCGGGAAACATACAACAACAATAGAGGAGCAACACACAACAATATTCATTGGTGCTGGATAGTGGCGGAGCAGCGCAGATTCGAGCCAGCACTGGAGCAACACACGACAACACTGGAAGAGCAATACACAACGACATTCAGCGGCACTGGGCAGCGGCGAAGAGAAACCCTAGGGGTGGCGGCGGTGAGGACATCAGGCAGTGGGGTAGTGGCTTGTGAGCTTAGGCGAAGGGTGACTAGCGGCGGAGGTGAGGATTGAGGGAAGATGAAGGTGGGCAGCGGGTGGTGTGAGGACGATGGGGTAAGTGAGGACGGTAGCGTGAGTGAGGGACGTTCTGATTGGGAGAAAGAATAACATGTGATATTTGACCAAGTGTTGGAGAAAGTTGGGCATTGGGAACCCTAGCACTAACACTTCTTTTATATATTGGGCTAAAAAGACGACCAATTAAAGGCATTTCTATAATTAAAACCATCTTTAAAACAAAATATTGATCTGGGATAGCACTTTCGATCAAATAAAACCATCTTTAAAACAAAATATTGATCTGGGATAGCACTTTCGATCTCGAAAGTGCTTTCGGCTTTTCATTAAAGACGGTTATACTTGTAGATACGCCTCTAATCAATTGCAATTAAATACAATTCCTCCTTTAATTGATTTTGAACCATTTTAAAATGAAAAAGGTGACCTAGGGGGAGTTCCAAACTCGAACATTTTTCGACTCCTCGCTAAAGGTGGTTCCTGCGGAACTGCCTTCTAATGCTACCTTTAATCAAGCCTTCTCCACTAGTGGCAATTGATCTTAACTCCCAACAAATTCTTCATTAAAAGCATCAAAAATTCAAATCCATAACTCTCCATACGATCAATCAAACCCATTAATGAAAAGTTATTAACATCTTTGTCACCATTCTCATATATATTTTCAAGCCCTTGCAAAATAGAAGACCACATAGTCATGAAAAGAATAATAATATAGTAAAGTGATTTCCAACAAGTATCCCCCAAGCACATTCTGATAGATATTTTCAAGAGCTTTCAAAATAGAAGATCATATAGTCATGAAATGAAAAAAAAAAATTTGTATGCTAAAGTGATCCTCAACTAGTATCCCTCAACCTTCTCAACTAGTTTCTTGATTTTTGCCTCTTCCACTCTCAATGTTCCCATTTGTTCTAAATCAAAAGGTGTGTTTTTTTTTCTCTTACATGAAGCTCCAACTAAATTCACAATCACACCAAAATGATTGAAAAATTCACCTACAGATCGAGTACTATAAGCAGCATAAACAACAACCAATTGAAGTTGGTGAGAAAAGTAATGGGCATACCTTGCAGGTGAGTTTTCTTTCAGTATCAAAACTTTCAATCCATTACACTCTCCTCGCCTTTTTGAGGCTCCGTCATATCCATGGCCTCTGAACTTTGACAATGATGATTTTTGCTTTGTAAACAGTTTATCGATAACACTCTTCAACTAACAACTGAAGTGCTACATACATGCACACGACTAAGGAAGCATTTAAGAATTCATCCTTGCTTGTTGATATCTAAAAACAATCCCCATTTTCTCTATTATTGATATAAATCTAGGCTCATCAACCAACGGAGAAAAAAATACTATCTCCAATGTCATCAAGGATATCACTTGTTACCTCACCAGCACAGGCACTTGTGAGTTTCTTCTAAACTTTGGGAACATTCAAGAAATTTCTTTCATTGAGAGCATCCAACCCTTCATCATGACCACCAAAACACAAACTTAATTTAGCAAGCAAATGGATGTGGGCAAGATGATGTCATAGCCACTGTAACTGACATCGTAGCTACTGTAACTAGCGTCATTAGCAGCCAAAGCAACAATATGTCCACTTCTTTAACAAACCAGCTCAACAATCCTAAAATTTTGAGCAAAAGGCTGATATCCTTTTATGGAGTGAAAGAAGTATAATTTAAACAAATTAAACACTTCATTTCATTTTACTAAGATAGTTCTATACTCCCGATCTGTTTAGCTTGATAACTTTTCAAGAGTTAAGTGCTAAAATGGCTATGATTTTAGGCTGAAAGTGTCAATCTAACCCTGCAATCTCAAAAAGTTCCAATCTAACCTTGGACTCATTTGACTATTTAGTCAACTGATTTATGATCGAATTTATGTAAAAAGATGATTTTGCCCATAAATTTTAAAATGAAAACAATTTTAAAAAATGAAAACCACATTTCCTATTTTCTTTTCCCCCTTTTTCTTTCCCTCATTTTCTTCCTTTTCGCTGGGGGTTTTCATCGGCTTTCGTGGAAATTGATGATGAGGCAACTAGGGTTGAATTCCTTTACCAATTACTTCTACAAAATCTGAACTTTCCCCTTCATCCCCTCATTTCCTTTATTCCAGCTAGGGTTGGATGAGGTAGCGGAGGCAGGATAAAATTTGATTTGGCGGCGATAGGGAGGTGGATGAGGCAGCGGGGATGAGGTGGGTGAAGCGGAGGCGCTGGGAGATGAGGCAGCGCAGGGTCATTCATGAGAGGTTGATGAGGCAGTGTTTATGAGGTGTATGAAGCAGTGCGAGGTTATTCATGAGAAGTTGATGAGGCAGTGTTGATGAGGTGGGTGAGGCAGAGGCTAGGGTTTGTGAGGCAGCGTCGAGATCGTTGGTGAGAGGTGAATTAGGTAGCGGCGGGGAAGTGGGAGAGGCGAAGATGGCGGGCTCGTTGGTAAGGGTAGGAGGAGGAGGAGGGTTTATTGGGCCGACGATGGGTCTGGCTTGGCTACGGTAAAGACGACGATGAGCGGTGCTGGCAGACAGCAGAGACGAGGCGGGTGAGGGTGGCAGAGGCTAGGGTTTCAGGCACAACGACGAGTAGAGGATGGGAGGAGAGATGGATGAGGGTGGCGACGGTGAGATGGGAGGGGACCCACTTCTCTTCAGATAGCGGACATCTTCACCAAGGGGCTATCTCGTCCGCTGTTCGAGTTCTTCAAATCTAAGTTGTGTGTTGGCGAGCATCCGACGCTTCGCTTGAGGGGGGTGTCAGAATAAATCAGTTAGATGATTAGATTTGATTTTATCTTGTT